>SJYX01023081.1:238263-269254 GCA_006410675.1 Oreotragus oreotragus
TCTGAGAGCAAGGAGTGGGGAGGGCTGCTTTCTTCCTCTGACGCCTGTCTCCTGGGCTGTCTTCGCCCTGGGTCTTTATGTGGTCTCCCTGTGTGTCTGTGTCCTGATCACCCCTTCTTATAACACCACCAGTCAGACTGGATTTGGGCCCACTCACAGGACTTCATCTTTACCTTAAACACAGTCACATTCTGATGTGCTGGGGGTAGAACTTCAACCTATGAATTCTGTGTGCATGCGTGTGTGCTAAGTTGCTACAGTCGTGTCCAGCTCTTTGTGACCCCATGGACTGTAGCCCACCAGGCCTCCTCTGTCCACGGGATTCTGCAGGCAAGAACACTGGAGTGGGTGGCCAAGCCCTCCTCCAGGGGATCTTCCCGACCCAGGGATTGAACCTGTGTCTCTTATGTCTCTTGCCCTGGCAGGTGGCTTCCTTACCGCTAGCACCACCTGGGAAGCCCCAGTGAATTTTGGAGGGTCACAATTCAGATCACCATAGTAGTTTTCTCTGACTTGCAGATGAAGTAACTTTTCTAGTACAAGATGGTTTCTGTAAATCATTAGCTTTGCAAAAAAAATTTTTTTTCTAAACCATGGTACCGCTTGTTCAAATGAAATCATATGGTGAGTCTGAGGAGAAAGCCGTCTCCCCACTCCCAGGACCCCTGCATCCCTACAGAGATTGAAAATGTGAGCTCACCACCTCCTCTCTGTGGCACTGACCATGCACATGCTAGACAGGAACTCTGCTAAGAACAGAGCATTCTGGCCCGTGTGGTCTAGCTCCCCGAGAGCCTGACACGGCTGCAGCAACCCCAGCTCTCATTTTGTTCAGCATAAGGGCTGGACTCTCCCTTCACGGGGGAATCTTCCTGGCAGACCATCTATCGGCAGAACGCCACTCATAGACTTTTTTCTTTTCTTCTGGCCATGCTACATGGCTTTAGGATCTTAGTTTCCCAACCAGGGATTGAACCCAGGCCCTCGGGCATGAGAGCATGGAGTCTTACCACGGCAGAATCCCCACAGCTTATTTCCATTTAAAAAAATGCAGAAAGGCAAAAAGAAGAGGATAAAAATAGTAATTTTACCGCCCTGAAATAATCACCGTTGACACTATAGTTTAATATCTTTTTGCACTTTTGAATACGCACCTCTACTTTGGAGTGTGCCTGCATATTTTTCTGCATGCTTGCACACTTTTAATTTTAAGAAATTAATACTTTAATCACCCTTTTTCACTTAATATTTCACAGACATCTTTCCAAGGCCCCAAATATGGTTTCACACTATCCCTTTCAATGGCTACAGCACACTCCATTCTAAAGGCTCACAGTACCAAGTGCTGTTATTTTAGGTAAGTCAGGAGAGTCCCACAGTATGACTTCACCGTGGGCAGCGGCCTCCTAGTCATATCAAACCCCAGCGCTCGAGCACTGACAGGACCCCTGCTTGTGGCCCCAGCCCTAGAACTGAGCCCCGAACAACCACATGGGACCTGCTAGAGACAGGTGACTCTAACAGGGCCTCATGATAGATGTCAGCATCATCTCATTCTGAATTTGAGGACCGGGTGTCACAAAAACTGAATTAAAGCAGCAGGAAGAGGTGGCATTTCCTCACAGGTATCTGTGGGTTGCAGACTCTGGCTCCCAGAGGCCTTGGAAGACTGGCTATGGGTCTATCATTCAGTCAGGGAGCAACCAGGCCATCTGGTCTACCGACATCCAGGTCTGGATGTGTACCACAGGCCCGCTCCTTTCCTCTCACCAGGAAAGCTGGGACACCCCTGTGCTTTCCACGCAGAAGCCAAATGGGAAGGTCTTTCTAAGCCTCCAGGGGTTTCTGCAGCATGCTGCCTGGGAAAAGAGGCCTGTCCTTGGGGAGCACGTTTGCTGCTGCCCTGGGTGCCTGGAGCCATGGCCCGTCTGCAGAGCTGGACGTGACCCTGTGCACTTCTTCGGGCTTTGGCCGGAGTCCCTCTCTGTTTGTTTTACAAACTCCTACTTAGAGTCTCAAATTAGGCTCATTAAAAAGCCAGCTCCCCACGGGGCTATAAACGTCACATAGACAAGCAGAGCATTAGTTTACAAGGCTGGCGAGTGACCCGCCCACCACGATGGTCTGGACCTGGTGGAAACAGTGAATCAGCCTGTTCGACAGTACCCCCTCCTCCACTAAGGCTGTGTCAGCCACCGGCCAGAGAAGAGGCAGGCCAAGGACGGCCTTCCAGGCCAGCTGGGCTGGATCGCACTTGGATTTGAGCAGCATAACTAACAGCAGGGAAAGAACTGCCTCTCTGACACCCTCTGCGGCTCTCAGCTTTTTCTCACTTTCTTTGCAGCACCCCAAGTCTGCATCCAAACCCCTATAACCATCCTTACAGGCAGAGGCGGTTGCCAACAACATAGCTCCCCACATTCTCACTCAAACCTTGAGCAGATTAACCTTATCTTTCTGTGGGAGTGTTTCTCCTGCCTGGGTCGCTCCAGTGGCCTCCTGTTCTAGCTCCAGCAGCTCTGCTTTGAAGCTCATGCCCCTGTGAGGGGTTGTGCCCTGCAGGCGGAAGGCTGCAGTGAATGGAGGGCAGAGAAAAGTGGACTCCTGCTTCCCAGCATCAACCTCATTACTCGAGTCACTGACCAGTCAGCATGCCGCAGATGACTCCGAGGTGGAAACAATGTCACCTTAGAAACCTTACTGTCCACCCCCAGGCTCCCTGCCAGATGGTCGAGCTGAGAAAGCATCAAAATCTTAACTGCCTAGACTAAAATTTTAGGAGATCACTTTTCTGTCCCTGGGCTTTACTATAACACACATGGCATCTCCCCCTTCCAAACTCAGAAGAGCTTGACATGTATTTATTAACAGCCAAGGCTGGAAAGGACTACAGAAACCACACAGCCCCTCATTTTGCACATCCCCATGATTCGTCTTTATTTAATATGTTGCCACTATGGTATCAATATTCACCACACCCCCCGGTACAGATGGCACTGTCTGATCAGTCCCTGATGTTTGACATTCGCGCACGACACCCTGAGTAGCTGCCTGAGGACTCAGTTCTGGTGATCAGGAGCTCATGTGCAGCCCCAGCTGCTAGAAAGTTCTTATTTAATCCCACCTGTCTTGTTGCAGCTTCTGCCCCTTGTCTTGTGTCCACACCAGTAAACCTACTCCCCTTTCCATGCCGGGGCCCCTCCCTCCATCACAAGTTCTCCCCTGGTGTGATTCTAGTCCACTGAGATCTGGGAGCCCAGGACTCAAGCACACCCCCGGACTAGGTCGTATGCATCTATCCTGACTGGTTCAGAAGAGCAGAGGATGGTCCACTCCCCTCTTTCCAGATTCTGAAACACTCATGATTGCAGTCTGCACTGGGGCAACCCCTGTTCCTGTCCTTCCTCTTTCTACCCAGTGACTGTTCAACACCTTCTTCTCAGAGCCGTGTAGACCATGGCACAGTGGTCACGAGTACAAGCTTACGTGTTGGGCAGACCCAGCCTCAAATCTGGCTCACCCTGTGGCTTTGGACATGTGACACCTTGTCAGAGCCTCAGTTTCCCCATCTGTAGAATGGGGATAACACCTGTTCTCAGAGAGCACCCGTGACAGTCAGTTGAGACCCCAGGAATGCACAGTGCTGGGCACATGATACAAGGACAGTGTCCTTGTCTGTGCCATCATCCCCATCATGTGAGGATGTGATCTTTTACCACCATTGCCCTCAGCCCTCTCCCAGGGTTCTCAGGCTCCCACAGGCGCTACTGTGGTATCGACAACCCTCTTACCAGAAGCTCATGAAGGGCAGAGGCTATGCTTTTCACCTTACTGCTTCCCTCTCTCTGTCATTTCTGCAGTTCCAAGAACATGATAGATGCTTCATAAGTAGGAAAAACCCATGTTCAGAGAACACGAATTTATTTTAACTTTAAGCCTTAGTGAAAACATTGGACCCTCTCACTAGTAAAGCAAACCACAGAATACTTTGGCTTCCGAATAGCTTTCTCTTGACTGTGCCTCCTCCCTTTGCCTGGTCTGTTAGGAGATGGCTGACTGGGGGACAGATGTCAGAGGGTCGGATGCTGACTCTGTAGGCCCAGGGACTCAAGCAGGACGGAAAGAGAGAGGGCAAGTCAGTCTGCCCTCCACCTTCCCACTCCAGGTCCTGGTCCCGGTCCACAGATGAGCTGGAGGGGAGCTCGGAGGTGTGGGTTCGGAGGCCCTGCGTGGTCATAGTGACATCACAGCTCTAACAACAGCTCTGACTCCACGCTGAGTGTGCAGGCTACAGAGCCCACCCTCAGCTCCTAGTTCTCCTACTCACTTCCTTTAGAAAGAGAGAGAAAAGGAGGGAAGGGGGGAGAAGAATGTGTGTCTGAAACATAAACATGCGTATATGAATGCTTTGAGCTCAGAAGCCCCATGACATTTCAGAAGTCACCTATGCGTAGATGACTTTTATTTCTTCAAACACCAGAAACGGCTTGGTAGGATAAGCCATCCCTCTGGCCCCTACCTAGAAGCCCCGTCTCTTGAAAGAGGTAGTTTTAGTGCAGGGGCTTTCCTGGGGAAATGGGAAACAAAACCCAAGGTCCCCTTACGTGAATGACGACCCCGTCTCCTTAGGGAGTCGTTAACAGTGGCAGACTAGAAGAGGATATGGAAGGGGAGTGTGGGGTCCACACAAAATGCCCAAGGACCCTTGGTAATGTAACAGGGCCCATTTACTCTAAGAAAACTGACACTGGGACTTCCCTGGTCATCCAGTGGTTGAGAATCTGCCTGCCGATGCGGGGGACGCACTTTCTGGTCCAGGAAGATCACACAGGCTGTGGGGCGGCTAAGCCCACATCCTGCAACCACTGAATCCCGGGCACCTAGAGCCTGTGCTCTGCAGCGAGAAGCCACGGCAACGAGGAGCTTGCGCACCACAGTAAAAAGTAGCCCCGGCTCGCCACGCGAGAGAAAGTCTGCACAGCAACGAAGATCCACCACCACCACAGATAAACAAACAAAAGGAAACCGACACTGTAGGAGGTTAAGCGGCTTGCCCAGGATCCCACTTCCAAGCCAGGAAGCAACAGGATCCACGCTCTACACTGCTCCACTGTAGGGAGTCTGGGCCCAGCACTGATAAATCAAAACTGAAGATGTCTAAAAAATCTGATTTTATAAATCACATATCATTAAATCTACCCTTTGAATACATACAATTCAGTGGCTTTTAGTATATTCACAGGAGTGTAAAACCATAACGACTATTCAATTCCAGAACATTTTTAATAGCCCCCCCAAAGACACCCCCATTCCCTGTCTTCCCCACCCCTGCCCAGCCCTGGCAACTAGTAATGTACTTTGTCTCTATAAATTTGCCTGCCCTAGGCATGTTATGTTAATGGTACATACAATATGTAGCCTCTTGTGTCTGGCTTCTTTTACATATGTGGCACAGTATTTTTAAGGGTCATCCATGTCGTGCTGAATCAGTGCTTTACTTCCTTGTGTGGCTCAGTGATCTTGCACTGTATGGATAGACCACACTTTACCGTTGCATCGGTTGATGGACATTTGGATTCTTTCCACTGTTCAGCTATTACAGATAATGCTATTGTGAGCATGTACTTACAAGTTTTGTGAGCACATGCATTTTCATTTCTTGTAGGTATACACCTAGGAGTGGAATTGCTGAGTCATATGGTAATTTTACATTTGACTTTTTGAGGAACTACTAGAATATTTTTTCACAATGCCTGCATCATTACATTTCTGCCAACAAACAGTACATGAGAGTTTCGATTTCTGTACGTCCTGGCCAATATTCATTACTGTCTATTTGGTTACCAGGGTGCATGAAGCAGTATCTCATTATGTGATAATCTTTTAAAAAATGATTTCTTCTTTGACAGTGATTCTATGCCAGAATGGAATTCCTTGAGGGCCATTACAAAAGACATGAAAGAAGCACCTAAAAAATAAGACAAACATAACTAACAAAAAATCAGTCACAGGAGATTAGATGACCCTAAGAATGAAACTCACTCACTGGATTCACATTAAATTACTCTTATCATTATAATCAATGCATGTTGACTGCAGAAAAATACTGAAAATACAATCAGGTCTAACGTAGAAAATAAAAATCACCCATAATCCCATCACTTAGAGGTACTAATATATTTTTTAAACATACAGTGTTGCTTCATTTTACTTACTACACACTATTTTCTTGACATTAAATACCTTTGAAAAAGTCTTTAAGTGTCTACGCAGTAATTGCCACCTGCTTCAGGTTCTACTAGGGACTTCCCTGGTGGCTCAGATGGTAAGGCATCTGTCTACAATGCAGGAGACCCAGGTTCGATCCTTGGGTTGGGAAGATCCCCTGGAGAAGGAAATGGCAATCCACTCCAGTACTCTTGCCTGGAAAATCCCATGGACGGAAGACCCTGGTGGGCTACAGTCCACGGGGTCGCAAAGAGTCAGACACGACTGAACGACTCCACTTTCACTTCCGTTCTACTACTTTGCCTGACATTTCCTATTCTACCTGTGTCCACTTTCTTGTAAAACTTCCCAACATTCAGTTCACGAAGCAGAGCCTCTGGTTGCCCCCGGAGAGTTCATGGGATAGACAGCTACACACCCGTGTGAGAGTGCACATGCATGCCTGAGAGTACACACACACAGCCTTCCCATTTCCCTGGGATGCTGGGCAAGTCTTTAGTCTTTCATCAGTGAAATGGGGCTGACTAGTGTCTACCTAAAGCTGCTGATTTGGCAGAAGGCTTAGTTAGTGACCACATCTTCCAGCCCCTTCCCTGTTATTTTCATCACAAAACTATTGTACAGATTTCGCTGTTATTTCCCCAGTACCAACCAGCACATCCCACACCCAGATCCTGGTTTCCAATACCACGGAAAGGACCCAGAGCTCCTTGGAGAAATGGCAGATTCTAGGAATGGGGCAGGGAATACACAAGATGAAATTGAAGCATCTTTTAATGCCAGAAAGTAAGAAAGTACTTAAAAAAAACAAACAAACAGAATGATGGGGCCAAAGAAAAGAGCTCTCAATGACCCAGGATGGAACAATTTCAGCAATAGAGGATTACAATCCAAAGTATAAACTAAATATCCATGTATCCATATGATTAACAACAGTTGAACAACTGATTGAATGAATAATTGAGGGGAAACAGACAAACCTTCTACTACTTCACAGCAGAGAAACCTGACAAACGCCCCAGGGCCAAGGTGGCCTCATCAGCGGTGAGTCATGTCGACAGCATGTGCCCTGGGCACGATGGGATGAGAAGGGCATTTCACGTCTGTGGTCTTCCCCTGCAAAACCCACAATCCCAACCTAATTACGAGAAAACCCTCAGTCAAACCCAAACCGAGGGACCTTCTAAAAAACACCTAACAGCAGCAGCAAGGAAAGGCTTAGATGACAAACTATCACAGCTGGGAGGAATCTAAGATGATGATCAGTTCAGTTCAGTTCAGTCGCTCAGCCGTGTCCGACTCTGCGACCCCATGAATCACAGCACGCCAGGCCTCCCTCTTCATTACCAACTCCCACAGTTCACTCAGACTCATGTCCATCGAGTCCGTGATGCCATCCAGCCATCTCATTCTCGGTCGTCCCCTTCTCCTCCTGCCCCCAATCCCTCCCAGCATCAGAGTCTTTTCCAATGAGTCAACTCTTCGCATGAGGTGGCCAAAGTACTGGAGTTTCAGCTTTACCATTTTTCCTTCCAAAGAAATCCCAGGGTTGATCTCCTTCAGAATGGACTGGTTGGATCTCCTAGCAGTCCAAGGGACTCTCAAGAATCTTCTCCAACACCACAGTTCAAAAGCATCAATTCTTCGGCGCTCAGCCTTCTTCATAGTCCAACTCTCACATCCATACATGACCACAGGAAAAACCATAGCTTTGACTAGACGGACCTTAGTCGGCAAAGTAATGTCTCTGCTTTTGAATATACTATCTAGGTTGGTCATAACTTTTCTTCCAAGGAGTCAGCGTCTTTTAATTTCATGGCTGCAGTCACCATCTGCTGTGATTTTGGAGCCCAAAAAAATAAAGTCTGACACTNTCTTCTCCAACACCACAGTTCTAAAGCATCAATTCTTCAGCACTCAGCCTTCTTCATAGTCCAACTCTCACATCCATACATGACCACAGGAAAAACCATAGCCTTGACTAGACGGACCTTAGTTGGCAAAGTAATGCTTCTGCTTTTAAATATGCTATCTAGGTTGGTCACAACTTTTCTTCCAAGGAGTAAGCATCTTTCAATTTCATGGCTGCAGTCACCATCTGCAGTGATTTTGGAGCCCAAAAAAATAAAGTCTGACACTGTTTCCACTGTTTCCCCATCTATTTCCCATGAAGTGATGATTGTTTTCATTATCATCTTTTTCCTGGGCCACCTCCTGAGGACAGGGCAGGCTTGTTTTCATCACTGTTTCCCCAACACCTGCCATAGGGCTGGCACTGAGTTGGCTCTCAGTGAGAGCGTAGACCAGTTCAGGGTCCTGGTCCTCCTCCATCTGCATCACGCTGCCCACACGGGGCTCCCAGCTCTGTCTTTTCCTTCACCTGCAGAGCTGATCACTCAAGCCTCTTTGCAACTGGCCGAACTTACAATAAATCATTTTGGAGTCATTAGTGCATGTGGTAAACAGAACCTCAAACTGGCCTTTGTATGGATCTTTGAATAATTTCCATTCATCTTCTCTCACCCTCCAAAAAAGAAAGGACAGCACAGTGTGGCTTAACTGATGTAGTGCCTTTGAGAGATAAAGGCTTTCAAACTGTAGGGTTCACATGCAGAGGAGAACTTTGAAGGGTCCTGAGCAGTGAAATATACAGGAAGCCCAGTTTGGTTCCATTAGAATCTGGCAGATGGCAGCCTGGGATCCTGGCTCCCTTTCACCTACCACCTGGTGAAATCTTTCTGACAAACGTAGCAACTCCATCCCACGTTTTGTCCTTGGACAAGACAGAGGCCTCAACGATTGTCTTAGATCTCCTGGGAGAACATCACAGCAGTGACTCTGGTGCTGGGTGATTCATGATATACACTTTATAGTGAGAAGAACTGAGGTTGGGGACTGTTGAGCTGTGAACTAGATTTTCAACTAGATTCTCAAGCATAGAATGGGGCATAGAATGGAGACAGTGCCTGCCTTATAAAGCAGCTGTAACTTTACATGAGATGAAATCTGAAAATGCTTCAGCCTGTGTGTATGTTAGTCGCTCAGTCGTGTCCACCTCTTTGCTCCCCCATGGACTGTGGCTCGCCAGGCTCCTCTGTCCATGGGATTCTCCAGGCAAGAACACTGCAGTGGGTTGCCATTCCCTTCTCTAGGGGATCTTGGAGGGATCAAACCGAGGTCTCCTGCACTGCAGGAGATTCTTTACCATCTGAGCCACCACGGAAGCCCTGGAAGTGCTTAGGTGCACTTAATTAACCGATGCACTTAATAAACATGAGATGAAATCTGAAAATGCTTCAGCCTGTGTGTATGTTAGTCGCTCAGTCGTGTCCACCTCTTTGCTCCCCCATGGACTGTGGCTCGCCAGGCTCCTCTGTCCATGGGATTCTCCAGGCAAGAACACTGCAGTGGGTTGCCATTCCCTTCTCTAGGGGATCTTGGAGGGATCAAACCGAGGTCTCCTGCACTGCAGGAGATTCTTTACCATCTGAGCCACCACGGAAGCCCTGGAAGTGCTTAGGTGCACTTAATTAACCGATGCACTTAATAGATTCTATAAGAGCTATGTACTTAGAATTGTCTTTGGAAAAGGAGAGCTGGGGCAAGGGGGTGGGGCTGCTCTTGGGAGCAGAATTTGAAAAGCTTTTCTTTGAAAAAAAAACAGCTTGTTTCGATGCCCTTCAGCGTCTCTCCTATGTCTTTGTCTCATTCTCCTTATTTTAATACTCCAACCACAGCCAACTAGCTTAAAGTCCCCCTGGTTTTCCTTTCTCCCCGCCTCAGCCATTGGAAGAAATCTACTCTGCAGGGGATTCTCTGATGATTCGATTCCACACTGATGACACCATTAACAAGAAAGGCTTTCATGCCCGGAGGGGGTGGGGCTGCTCTTGGGAGCAGAATTTGAAAAGCTTTTCTTTGAAAAAAAACAGCTTGTTTCGATGCCCTTCAGCGTCTCTCCTATGTCTTTGTCTCATCCTCCTTATTTTAATACTCCAACCACAGCCAACTAGCTTAAAAGTCCCCCTGGTTTTCCTTTCTCCCCGCCTCAGCCATTGGAAGAAATCTACTCCGCAGGGGATTCTCTGATGATTCGATTCCACACTGATGACACCATTAACAAGAAAGGCTTTCATGCCCGGTATACCAGTACCAAGTTCCAGGACGCCCTACACATGAAGAAATAATGTTGTTCTTGAAAAACAGGAACTGAGAATGTTTTTATAACAATAGCACCTTGTGAATCTGCCCTAAAGCAGTGTACAGTATTATTCTCAAACAAAAACTCAAAATCTAGCCTTGGAAGTGTGTGTATCTGATGAATTTGCCCAGAACAAGGAGGGGAGAAGATATTTCTTTGATTCCGGCCTTGGTGTTAACAATCATGCAGATTTAAAGATTAAGATTTGATGCCGCTGGCTATTTAAGCTTTGCCTGTTTGTCTCCTTGCCCTTTGCTCCTATGAGGCAGAAGCCTACCCTTAGGTGGCTCTGTTTCTGGATGTGCTTCCATAGGTGTAAGGCAGGCTGACCGTATCTTGGAGACTCGGGGCATCTTCCATCAGCGCCAGGCAATGAGGATAAAAGACTGGCCGTAGCTCACGTGGTCCTCACAGCTTTGGCTGGAGACATTAACTCTTTGCCAGGGACACATCACCCAAGAAGCCCAAGAATATGGACGTTGGGACTAAAAGAGGCATCGTGGTAAGCATCATACAGAGGAAGCTGGTGTTTGAGGATCACTGTCACATAGCAAGGAGACCCTCAACTTGTCCTCTGTGTCTTCAGCTCTCCTTGCTCATGCTGGGTTTTCCCCATCCCTAATTGCATTAAGGGTCCAAGGCATCTGCTGTGACTTCAGCAGAACTGTTGCTGGTGAGAGTCCCTAGTCTTCCAAAAAGAAGACATCCTGACTTGTCCTCCTGCCTACCTGACTTGGAGAAGACTCCACGTGGCCTTGGGATTCCATAGGCCAATAATATCTCTTTCTCCAGCTTTGGAGGCCCTTGCTGTGGTTGACTTTCACTCTTGACAACCAATTCAAACTGTATTTGCAAAACGTGCAAAGACATCTTATGGGGGACCATTCAGGTCCCTCATGAACATCACTGAAAACTGGTTAATTATAAGTTATGTAAGAATCAACACTTTGTGGAACAAGTCTACCTGTGACTAACTTCCTGAAACTGGTTGGGTTAAAGAGTGCATTGGTGACTTACTCAGACTAACTAGCTTTCAGTCACCAACTTTCAATTAGAATTCATCACATTTGTCATTCGCTTTGGAGAAGTGGAGAGGATGTTGTTTACATAATTTTAGAACCTCCAGGTATACTTTAAACAGTGAGGCAGTTTTGAATGGCATTTCATTAAGGCATCTATGGGCATTATGAGCTAAAAGCTGTGGTATGTTAGCTTTAAAAAAAGAGTATTTATGTTGGAATAATTTTAAAATAATGTTTACATAGCCGTAAGTCCTGTGTGGTTGGTATTGAACACAGGATCGCACACAAGAAAGTTTTTGGTGAGAGGTGAAATTCCTCCCAAGCACCAGAATTCCTTGGGGATGAATCAACATCATTTGAAACAAAATATTTGCAAAACATTTAACGGTGATATTTTTGAAAATCAGAATATGGCCCCAGAGGACTATGTCTAGTTAAAAAGATTGCTGGGAGTTAAAATAAAAAGACATTAAAAAATAAGAATACAAAGAAAGGTAGAAAAAATGCATGGGAATATTTTTTCCTTAAAACAGAAAAAAATCAAAGTATTATTATTAAGAATAATATATGTCTGTATATATGTATGTATGTAAAGGATCAACTGTCAGAGCCTTAATCAGTGCCGTGTGATAAATGCTGACCCACAGGCTTGACTGAATAGGCCCTCCTGGACCGGCTTTGTGTTCTATGGGTCTACTTTTACCAAGCCTCTCTGGCCTTTCTTGGCCTTGGAGGGAGGTTCAACCTATATTCTTATATTGTGATCTTTCACAGCCCCTGTCCCGGAATTTTTCTTTGATTCAGCACATGGAACAGCTTGCATTTGGTTCAGGTCTTACCCGCCTCGTAGGGTGGATTCCATTTCTCTGATGTTTTGTTTGGGGGCTTTTATTTTGTCCCATCTGATCTTCAAAGTTGACACCGAAATCAGGATTAAGAAGGTGGCTGTTAAGGGTCTCTTGCCAAGGACTTGAAAATTCTGTAGTTTCAGCCTTTAGAAGTCTGAATAAGATTGATGAATTCCCTGGAAAAGTGAGAGGGAGTCAGAAACAGAGTCAGCTCTGCCTCTGTCTTTGCTGCTCCCATGAAACAATGGTACTTGTTTTTCTCTCTCTAGTATGATTTTCAAAAACACACAGCTTCAACCATTATCAACCTGTGGCCAACTGGAAACAATGAGACGCTTATGAAAACCTTTCTTTAGGCCTTCTGTGAGTGACGTATTCTCAGAAAAGACAAGCTCTGATTCAGCTGGGGCTGGCCAGACAGCTCCCCTGGAAGCTGAGACTCACGGGACATATACACAACGCAGGTTCTGCAAAGAACTGAACAGATGGCTTCACGAGAGAAAGTCCACTCAGCAGAAAGACCCAGGCCCCTGCCGTGGCTCTGCCAAATGCTCAGTGACCTTCCTGTACGTATCCCACGGGACGTTACCCCTGCCTGCTTTGTCCTTGGGGCTATTGCAAAGCTCCAAGCAGGCTGACTGCAGCTCAGAGAATTCTCTTGATGACCTGGTGAAACATCTGGGGTCCAGGTCATCAGCCTGGTCCAATTCTAGTGTCATCTGGTCTAGCAAATGCTAGAACCTGGATCCCAGGGCAGGGTGAGGATCTGGAATTAACTTCAGCCTGTGGAATTTCTCCAACCGGAGAAGGAGGCTGTGCATTGATTCACCATAAGACGACTTTCCTCTAAAGTTAAGTTTTATGTTATTCAGGAAATGCTCAACCTGGTTACATCATTTGTAAAATCTTGTTAACTAGCAAGTCACCCTGGGATTTGCTGTCAATCTGGTCCGTTTGATAAATCTCAGATAATTTGTGGTGTTGTCATTGTTCAATGTGTGAACAAGTGTTCCTTAGGCTTTGGCAGATGGTTTTCAAGTTTCCTTTGTAGACTGAACTTCTGAAAAATAATCTCAAATGCCTAGAAGATTTCTTTAAAAAAAAACAAACAACCATTTAGAGCATTATCTATAAATATACTGTATTTTTTATCTTGTGTAACTGTACGTTTCATGAAATGTCAGTTTCAAAAACAAAGTGGAAAGGAGCTAACCCATGTCTAGAAAGAATTGTTTCATTAAAGAATGTGGATTTATCAACATGCCCTGGGTTTGTATGACAAGTTCAGTCCTCTTGGTGATCTTTTTCTCCAATATCACAGGAACTTGGGAATCATGTACAAAAGGAGGGGGGGGCCTTCTCTTTGGCCTTCTATGATCTGGTGAATACTCAAGAGCCTGGCTCCAGAACAGGGCTCCTATTGGACCCAGAAAGTCACGAGCAAAGCTGAAGAGGGCTTCAAAGTCACCCCTCTTCTTGGACCCAGACAGGCTGGAAATCTTAACAACATGAACGTTGAGGAGATGGTTGCTACTGTAACAGCTTAGGCGTGGTAGCCATCTTCCCTTTGTTCCCCAGCAATTCTCTCTATCTGGTTTTGAGCCCTAGGACCGCATGTGGCCTCTAAAACTGAAGGTCACAGTTCTTATGCGGGGGCTCTCTTACAAGTGGCAATTGAGTTTTTGGTCTTTGGGGATCTTGTTGTTCATGATTTGCCCCAGCTGCCCGTGCACACAGTTATTTTTAGTTCCTTATAGTTTCTTTGTGTTTGATTGCTCAAGGAGACATTCGTCCAGGTGCAAGCAAGCACTGTAACAAGGGGTCCCAGGTCCCAGACCCCAGCCTGTCTCAAGACACATCAGATTCTCCTCCTGAAACTAGAGTCTTGATCAAGGGGCGAGAGGGCTGAGCTTCTTCAGAGCTGGTTTTCCCTGGGAGGATGTCCTGAGAGCACCATCCAGTTCTTGCTGCTGAAGCCTCAGGAGTGACCCAGAGCTGGGGTCCCCGGCCTCTCTTCTTTCTGTTGGCATCCCTACACTCACCCAACCCATTTCATTTCTTCTTAAAGATTAGGCATCTGGAAAAAATTAGACTTCTCTTTTGATGCTATGACTGGAAAACCATGACTGACCCAGACTCTTAGGCCAGAGCACCCGTTTACTGACTTTCTCAGCAATTCTTCCAAAGGAGTAACGTGTCCTTTGGAGGACGAGTTGGTGATCAGTGGATGCAAAGCAAAGACAGAGTTAAAAAGGCCCTCGCTGGCCTTGTCCATTTGCAGACAGCTTACCCAGAGAGGGCAGGGCCGTTCACGCCAGTTCCTTGGTCCAGATCTCTGGTCCCGGTGTGATTTCACGCCTACCAAGCAGAGACAAGCACAGTTTGTAACAGTTGTGCTGATGTAGATCGTTTAGTAACCTGTATTGTAAACACGTTGTCTCTAGTTTATAGATTGAGACGGAGGTTGGAAGAAGTTACTTCATTTGCCTAAGCCCACACAGGGTCCGGAAGTGTGGTCAAGGCATTCCAAACAGGCGTCTCCGAGCTGTGTTGTCTCCCTGACTTCTGGGCACCAGCGGATTCAGTTTAAGCCTCACTGAGTCTTGGGGACCTGAAGCCCTATGAGGCAAAGGCCATGCTGNTTTGCCTAAGCCCACACAGGGTCCGGAAGTGTGGTCAAGGCATTCCAAACAGGCGTCTCCGAGCTGTGTTGTCTCCCTGACTTCTGGGCACCAGCGGATTCAGTTTAAGCCTCACTGAGTCTTGGGGACCTGAAGCCCCATGAGGCAAAGGCCATGCTGGTCTTGTTAAGCAAGGCATCCAGTGCCTGGATCCTCACACCCCATTTTCCAGGATCATCTGCCTGAACAGATGGTGTCTCCACCCGTTAGTTACATCCCAAGCCCAGGCATTGGCTTTTTTCCCATCTCCCCCTCCCTCTCTTCGCTCCCCACCTCACGTTTCTTCCATCATCAAGTCTCGCTGCCTCTGCTTCCTCAATAAGCCACAACCCCCTTCCCTGCTCTCCACTGCCACTGCTCTCATCCCAGGGCAGCCAGTGTCACTGCTCACATGGACTCTGCTAACCAGAGTCTGGGTTAACCCTTGTATCCCTTGGAATCCAGGCTGTGCAGGTAATCATCGTCAGCCCCACTTAGATCATCCTCTCCTCAAAACCCCGAAAGTCTTCCCTTTGCTGCACTGTGGAAATCTTACCGTGCCCTGCTGCTCACATCACAGGCCCCAAACTCACTCTGCTTTTAACCTCCAGGTTTTTCAGGTCCCTCCCACCAGGTTCACTGGCCTCCCTCCTATCCCAGCACACCAAGCCTGCTTTAGAACCAGGCCTTTGAATTTCCTGTTCCCTCTGCCTGGAACCCTCTTCTTATTTTTCATGTGCATCTTAAATGTCATGTCTCAGAGACATGCCTCCCCATCACTCCAGGCCCTCTTCCCTTATACACCCCCACTTGCTCCTCTGTAATGATTTTCCCTGTCCTGTTCTGACTGGTGTCCATCTGCCTCACTGGAACATACATTCCCTTAGAGTTGGAGCCTCATTTGTCTTTATCATCAAGCCCGGAACAGAGCCCAGAATAATGCTTGACATAGAGAAGTTAAAGATTTGTTGAGTGAATGAATGAATGCACTCATTGCAATGAGCAAATGGTTGGTTTTAACTTTGCTGTTTTGTTGACATGAGATTTCAACCCCTTCGTTGTTTTAAAGAAGTGAACTTCTAACAGAGAACTCACAAGGAATATAAGGCAGTCCATGTAAATGGCTTGGACTCCAGCTCTGTGAGGCTCTGCAGAGAATGAGGGTGAGGCTCAACTCACGCTCATCACCTAAAGCAGGTACAGCCCTGCCCCGCAGCACAGCAGGCGCCAGCCCCCAGCCCCCAGCCCCCAGGCACCCACTCCATCGATGCTGGTGCTGGGTTGCCTGCCTCATTGCTGGGACGGTGATCAGTGCCACTGCCTGGCCACTGGGGGCGGAGTGGCCAACCTCGCTCAGCCTGTGTGTAACCCATTGTTTCTAAAGAGCTGCTGACTGCAGGAGCTCGGGCCAGCTCTGAGTTCTTTGCTGAGATGAAGATGTAACCAAGGAAGGCGCTTGAAAGTAAAAAGGACAGAAAATGAAAGCAGAGAGCATAGGTCACCGGGGCCATACACAGTGGCCCTGGAGCAGGAGAGCATCTCCGCTGAGGGATGGGCCAATGACTCGGCTACTCCCCTGACCATAAATGGCTTGGCCAGAGCTCTGGTGGAGCCACCTCTTCTCTTGGCACCCTCACTCTCCCAGTTGGATGTTCCTACAAATGCAAGACACAAGCCAATAACACCAGCAAAAAGTCGAGGTTGCCGAGGGCAGCGTTTGGAGAAGGCTCTTGAGAAGCTGTTGGAAATGGTGAGTGAGACTGAGCATCTTTCCTCTGCCTAGCCTTCATTTCTTTCTATAAACAACAATACCCAGGCTTTTAAGGCTCACATCTAATTCAAATATAACTACCTTCAGTGAAAGGAAGTTAAGGAGCTTGGCTTTTAATTATTTTCCTATTAGTATGAAATTATTTTCCTGTTAGTACAAAATACTAATCATTAAAATATGAAATTATTTTCCTACTAGTACGAAATACTAATCATTAAAAATTCTCATCTGATATTTGCTAATGCCTCATATTTTAATATTAAGATTTTGTTTTTAAAACCCCACCTACAAGGGTGCAAAATAAATGTTTCAGCTAAACTCGTTTTCCAGTTGGAGCAATGAGTCCTTTATCCTTATTTGTTTAGTCTGCCTTTTGCTGTGTGATCTACAACAGAGAGACTTATAAGTTGCATCAGAAACTGTCCACCTTTCTTACTGACTTGTGGTACTGTTTGGTTGTGACTCAACCAAATGAAGTTTGCTGAGTTAGAAAGGTCTTCTGTGATTCCTTTATTAAAGAGATTAGTAAAAGGGGCTGTTCAGATTTGGAGTTAGGAAGATCTATGAAATAAGATTTTTTATTTAGACAATCCAGCCTCTTCTTATCCAGCCTCTCCCACTGACCAGCTGGGGACCTTGAGAAGCCTGCCTTGGTCTCTTACTTCCCTCACCCATGATCTAGGGGTGAGAGTGTGTCCCTGTGGGGACGAGTACAGTGTGTGACACATGGGGTATCCTCAGTCACCGTGAGTAGTTAGCCCATCTCCCCTCATTCCCATCACACACAGCAGACTCATAATGACACTTAACTACTGAGATCCTGATGTCCCTTTGGAACCACTACGTAGATATCAACACAGTACTTAGACTGGCAATGTGCGTCTTGTACCGAATTCCTGTACTTTGAATATTGTAAATTCATGCAGACAATTCCATCCAACAAGATTGTCCTAGTGGGTTCCTTGTACCTTGCTCCATGCTGGTCAGGCTATGAAGAATATGACACCGTGGGGTCCCCCACCTGGAGTAATTTATAGTTTTGAAGGAGCTGCCATAGACATTAGTTCCTTTGAGTTTATCCCGTGCGACAGGCAGGGCAAGTTAATAGCATCCCAGTTTTGAGGATGGAATAACTGTGCCTGGGAGAATAAGACTTGTTATGAAGAAATGGATATCAGAGAGCCTGAGTCACTTTCCCCAGGCCTCACAGCTACGAAGATGCTAAGTAGACTTGAATCCAGATCAGGGGACTCCAAGGCCAGAGTTGCCTCGCCCTGCTCAGCTTTCTCTCTAAAGGACACTGAGTCAGATTCTTCTCCACCCACATTTACATGATGTTGTTTTCTCCATGAGAGTACTGTAGTGTGTTTCTACAAAATATAAGTGACTTTCTGAAGTTGGCCAAAATCTTCGTCATCCAAATGTTGATAAACAGCACGTGCAGTGGCCCACTTGTTGCTGCTCCTCCCTTCTGTTGTCCCCCAAAGAAAGCTTTGTCCTGGGCATGCTGACATCAGTAGCTAGTGTTTGCTGGTGAGATAAGGCTCTGGGCAGCTGCATTTGATGCCGTGACCAGCCAGCATCCTCTGTGGGCTTGGTTGATGTTAGCATGAAGGTAGGTCCCTTGAGCAAAAAGACCTAAGTAGCTCAGATGTCTTTCTAATACTGTCTTGGAAGAGGAGGTACAAAGTGCTGTGAGCCTGGGGGCTCCAATTATTCTGAAGAAACTCTAGGAGTCCTGAGGAAGCCTGGGATATGGGAGAAAGAGGCTGCTGGGACTTCCCTGGTGGTCCACTGGCTAAGATTCTACACTCTCAAAGCAGAGGTCCTAGGTTCTATCCCTGGTCAGGAAACTAGATCCCACATACTGTAACCAAGAGTTTGAATGCCCCAACTAAAGATCCTGCATGCTATAACTAAGACCCAGCACAGCCAAATAAGTAAATAAATACTTTTTTTTTTTTCCTAAAAAAGAAAGTAATAGGCTGTCACTAAAAGACCCAAGTCCCAGTGACAGACAACTAATCATGTGAGCTTGGGCAATCCATTAAAATTCTCGCCTCAATATTCTTTTCTATAAAGTAAGGGTTTCCTGTTGCTAAGAGACAGGGAAGTGAACAGTTGCCACTGAAGGGTGCTGGCCTGCTGGGGCCATCCTAATTGAAAGACAGTCTCTGGGACAGGCGACAGTGGGAACTATACCTTGTAGGTGCCTGAAACATTTTTAGTTCACAAAAGACTCTCATTCATTGACCTCTCTGAATTCCAACCTACCTGAAAACTAGCTAGGATAGGTGTTTCATCAATTTGCATATATTGGTACTATCGCCTCTACACCCATCTTCCAGGTTGAATTTGAGTCACGTGGACCAATCTCATTTGTCTGTTTTAAGAGATAAGCCCTAACTGTTCTCATTTATCCATGAGGGAATTTCTGAGAAGTCCCTGGGCCTCAGCTGCCTCTTCTGTAAAATGAGGGTCTGAGGTAGACAATCTTGGAGGTACTTCAGCTCTGAAATCTTAGGATTCTCTAATCCATCCCAATCTTCTCATTATTGGCTAACATTTCATTTTAAATCTTAGTACGCACATTGCTTCTAGAATGACAAAACCAGGTTTCAGAGGCTTCAGGAAGATCAGGAGCTGGAGTCTAAGCCAAGTTGTCAGGGACTGGGGAGGCTGGGGCTGAATGAGAGAGAGCCCGGCCAGAGGGCATGATTCAAGGGTGACTGGACACGGAGGGGGGCTAATCAGGTATAAACAAGACCGCTCCAGTCCCTTGAGCCAGGGGCAGAAACTGTCACCAGCTGAGTTGGAGCAGAGCCCACCCGTTTTTCACATCCAGGCAGGAAAGGCACTGGGTAAAGAGCAGCTGGAAGAAACTGACATGAAAGAGCCCAAACTGGAAGGATGGAAGATGGGAACAGGGAGGAGGAAAGAGCCACCAGAGGCCCTGGGCAGGACCTGATCCTGGAAAGT
Source organism: Oreotragus oreotragus (assembly GCA_006410675.1). Lineage (NCBI taxonomy): Eukaryota > Metazoa > Chordata > Mammalia > Artiodactyla > Bovidae > Oreotragus > Oreotragus oreotragus. The sequence goes on from SJYX01023081.1 coordinate 257,973, forward strand.
GGACACCTGGGTAGGCTAACAAGTTGGTGCCCCATTGAGTCCATGATTTTTTTTTTAATTTTTATTGGAGTATAGTTGCTTTACAATGTTGGTTAGTTTCTGGCAAAGTGAATCAATTATATATATATCCCCTCTTTTTCTATTTGCTTCCCGTTTAGGTCACCACAGAGCACTGAGTAGAGCTTTCTGTGCTATACAGCAGGTTCTTATTAATGACCTATTTTATACCTGCGCTCAGTCACTGAGTCATGTCCAGCTCTTTGCAAGCCCATGGACTGTAGCCTGCTTTGCAAGCCCATGGACTGTAGCCTGCTTTGCAAGCCCATGGACTGTAGCCTGCCAGGCTCCTCGGTCCATGGAATTTTTCAGGCAGGAATACTGCAGTGGGTTGCCATTTCCTACTTCTGGGGATCTTCCCAATCCAGGGATCGAACCCATGTCTCTTGCATCTCCTGCCTTGGCAGGTGGGTTCTTTACCACTAGCGCCACCTGCAAAGGTCATTTTATACTTGGTAGTGTGTATAAAGCCCACGATCTTTAAATATTGACCCCATATTTGAGGGAGATGTGAGGCTGGGCTCTACGTGAGGGGAGGTCACAGAGCGTTAGCCCCTTTCCCCTGTCATCCCAACCAGCTCAGCTCCAGCCTGAAACCCCTGCCTTGGACTCAGTAAAAAAGGGAAACTTATCTTAGATTCTCCTCCTGTGAGGGAGTTGAAGTGGGAGCCCCTGGGGTCTTACTTCCCATCCCAAGAAGAAAGTGCTTCAGTCTACACAGTTTGCTTCCTAAGAGGTGTTCCAGGGAGAGAAAGAAAAAAACAAAACAACTTTCAGCACTCTGCTGAATGTTTCTATTGATGTTTTTGCTGCCCTTTTGAGTCAGGACCTCTCAGCAAGTAGCTTGACTGGCTGGTCCCTTAAACTGGGCCTGGTGAGGGCCTGGGAGGGGAGGAAGGGGAGCACTGCCTTGCTGCTGAGGGGGGATCTCATGACCCCTGACTCAACTGCTCCCCTGCCTCTTCGGCGGCCAAGATAGGGAGGGGAGGCTGGAGCTGACCGAGCCTGTGGGGTCAGCAAATTCTCGTGGAGTCTGCCAGGGTCTATGACATTTGGTGGAGGGGTCAGACAATGGCCTGGCTGACCATTACTGGAAACTTTAAAGTTTCCTTCTCTCTTGCAGAGTTTTTCACTGAACTTCACACTGCCGGCCAACACAATGAGTACAGCGGCCCCCGCTTACCAGGTAGGTGAGCAGAGATCAATGCAGAGTTGACATTGGGCCTCCAGGACACCATCACACAAACCTCATGTAAAGCTGTGATGTTACGCAGGTTTCAAACCCACTATGAAGAGCTGGGGGTGCTGAGAGACATGTTCTCAGTGATAAGAATTATAAATACACATTTTGAAAAGGAAAATAGCAAGAAACCAAAAAACACTTAAATTGCCATCAGCAGAAAACACTGGGGTCACTCCTCCCAATCCTGTTTGACCCTACATAAATTTTGACTTCTGTTGTCTTCATACCATGGTCTTCTCACCTGTAATTTTATGTAGCGAATGTTTTCCATCAGCCTTTATAACTGAGGGTGGTCTCATGACATTTCTTCAAGCGAATTATTTAGCTAAATGACCAATCACAATTAAGAATTCTTTTGTGATAAGCATAGGTGTAAATAAATCCTTGCTGGCACTTAACCTGATTTCCTTAAAATGAAGTCTAGAAGGGAAATCACTGGGTCGAGAGGAACGGACATCTTATGGCTCTGGATTACGACAGTTGCAAGTCCACATGGAGATTTTCAGTTGATGATGGCGGACAGTTTCAGTCCAGAATTGACCCTCCGTCTTTTGTTCTCCTGTTGTTTAGAAGATAACACGCCAGGATTGTTTTCTGATCAGAATTGCTGCTCTGATGAAGCTAGGCATTTTCCTGGCCCAGATTTTTAGTGGTTTGGGCTATGCCAAGTTTTTCTAATAAGTCATATGGTTATTCAAAGAAAATAGACTGAGACTGCCAGGGAAGGAGACGCCTAAGCCGGTGCTCACGTTTACTGTAACGTGAGGGCAGCATCCTGGAGAGCAGTGGAAATGCAGACCCTAGGGACCCACTGCCACCTTTGTGGCCCACCTAGTGACCCACCTGTGTGGCCTAGGGACCCAGGCCACACTGGTGACCCTGACCCTGTCCCTGACTTCCCGGCACCTGCCCCACCCTCCTGGTGAGGGCCCTGTCCTCTGAACCTCCCTGACTCACTCAGCTCCCTGCTTCAGCCTCTGCTTATTGTCTGCAGAGGCTGACAATAGCCTATTGTCAATAATGTCAATAGCTTGTTCCCCTATCCTTCTCCTTCCCTGTCCAAATCTTTCAATATGCGACTGGAGGCACTTCCTACCTGGCTACCTGAAGCCAGCCGGTCTGTAGAGATCCCAGGTTCTGTCTTATCCTGGCTTGGCTCAGCCTAGGAAGGTAACTCCGAGAAGCAAGGAGCCGTTGCTTAGGGCCGTGAGGGTGAGGGCGTTAGAGGGAGGCACTAATGCTGCCAGTCATCACCTTGTCTTCTTGGCCAACGGCCTATTTCTCTGAGAACTGTCCCTCCTCCCTTTGAATCTATATAGGACAACAGCCACCCCAGTCTGCCTGGGGCTGTCTGGCTTTAGCACTGAATGTGTTGCAACCTAGGCAACTTTTCGGAACAACCAGGACATCTGGCCACCCTATCTGTGATTATATTTCTGCCACATAATCCTTCCCTTTTGGTGTAGCTGGATGCCCTGGAAAGTAGGGGGAGGTGGATGCCAGGTGCATCAGAGCCTCTCTGCAGGGAGTGGGGAACAGGACCACATATGCAAGTCAGCCCCTGCTGGGCCACACTGAACTGTCACGTATGAAAATTAGGGATGGGGTACTGCATTTTCACGGAAGGCAGAGCAACACGACGGTTAAGAGCCTGGACCCTGAAGTCAGACCACTTGGCATCTACCACTGAGGGCTGTGTGACCTCACACAAGTTGCTTCACTTCTTTGTGCCTCACTCTTCTCTACTGTAAAATGGGGATCATTTTAGTCCTGCTTCACTGGCTGTTGTGAAGAATAAGTGAGCCGATAGAGGAAAAGTATTTGAACAGCCTGGCACATAATAAGTGTTTCATACGCATTAGCTGGTACAGTTAGCAGGTGTCTATGAGGGCAGAAAAATCCATCCAGAGAGAAAGAAGGACGCAAACAGGCGGAGAAGAGCGCAAACGAAAGGCCATGCTGTCCAGGAGTGCTGGAGCCATCCCCGGAGGAAGGGGTCTGTGGTCACGACAGAGTCCCAGGCCCCAGCTCCAGTGCCTGGAGAAGCCAGACTCCCACCACCTGTGGGATCCAAGAGGAACCCCTGAATCTTTAGAGTTAACTCACCCTGGTGGGAAGACAAAGCCAGCTCAGATGAATTTCTGTAACCTGAATGCAGAACATTTTACCTGAAACAATATCTAACTCTCCCCATCACCCTGAGAAGCAGAACACTTTAGGCAAACAGCATTAAGGTCATATTGTGGGGTGGTGGTGAGATTGTGTTTCAGTAAAGCTAAAACCATTTAAGTACCAAGTGTCAATACCAAGTTAAGCAAATATTCCTTTGATCGGAGCTCTCTGGGAAAGAGGTCTAGGCTTGGAATGCAAACATCCAAGTTCAGGTTAAATTTATCTGTGAAACCTGGGAGAAGACCCATAACTTCTCTGAGATCTGGATCTTTTTTTTTTTTTTGTAAAATAGAGAAAACTATCAAAAAGACAAAGCCATTGGAATTCCAATGTACTCACTGAAGTTGATGAGTGAAAGTGAAAGTGAAGTCCCTCAGTCGTGTCCTACTCTTTGGGACCCCATGGACTGTAGCCCGCCAGGCTCCTCTGTCTATGGGATTTTCCAGGCAAGAATACTAGAGTAGTTTGCTATTTCCTTCTCCAGGACATCTTCCCAACCCAGGGGCCGAACCTGGGTCTACTGCAGAGCAGGCAGACTTTTCACTGTCTGAGCCACCAGGGAAGCCCATGGTTGATGAGAATATTCAATAAATAACAGGTCTGGCCAGAGCTTTGCCAAGTTTAAAGGAATGATCAAAGCTTCTACTCCTGGTCCACATTTGATCCTCCAAACAACCCTAGAGGTAGGTGCTCACAGCCCTATAATATGGATGAGGAAATGAGGCCCATGAGCTTGTGAGTGGAGAAATCAACACCCCATTCCAGAAGGAGATTAGGACCCATGCTCTTGACCCCACACTACACCACCTAGCATAGCTTACGTGAGTTAGTTGCTAACGTGGAACTTTGTGCCCTGAGATTTATGCATCCAGGTAAGACTCTCATTTGAAATATCTCATAAATGGGTAAAATTCAGTGCCCCTCTTTGAGTGGAGCTGTGAACTAGAAGCATGTATTCATTCAACCTGGAATTATGGCGGGAATATGGATAATTCACACCTTCAGAGACCTGCCCAAGCCATCTGCTTCATTGCGGTAAGGGAACAAGTAAGGCCTTCTTAGAAACAAGTAGTCTGCCCTTGTGGCTCAGATGGTAAGAATCTGCCTGCAATGCAGGAGACCTGGGCTTAATTCCTGGGTTGGGAAGATACTCTGGAGGAGGAAGTGGCAACCCACTCCACTATTCTTGCCTGGACAGAGGAGCCTAGTGCGCTACCGTCCATGGGGTCACAAAGAGCTGGACGTGATGGAGCGACTCACACTTCCTTCCTCCAAGGTCTTCTTAAAGAGCCTGGCTCCACCGGTATTTATATTTTTTTCCTTTCTAGCAATGGGGACAAGTAGACCCAAAGTATGCTGGGAAGAGTGTGGGAACTTGGGACAGGATAAAGCCTTTTTGAGTTGTAAAATGTATTATGGCAAATCCACAGGGTGAATAACGAAGCTCTCACCTGAATTTCTGATTTCTTGTGCCTTGTAACCAATCTTATTCCTTCTTACCTGGGAAGGATTGAGGAAGGTTCTATTCCACAGTTGTTGTCATCTGTTGTTTTTAATAGAAAATTTAGCAAAGGGATATACTTTAGGCATTTACAACTTATCCCTAGGCAGACCATCTTATATAATGTGCATTCTATAGATTTTGTTATCTTAAGATGTGTGTTCTTTTTCTACACAGACTTCCTCTCCAGTTGTGACTGATGGAAAAGGAAGCGTAAGTATACCACTTAAATTACGGAGCCTTGGTCCAGCCACTTAGAAACGGGATAATGCTGTACCCATCTTGTGCGTTCATTTTGAAGATTAGATGATGTTTGCTATGTGACCTGTCACCAAGCACATAATCTGCTCAACTGTTTTTCTTACAACCAACTCAGTTCAAAAGGGAAGGAGAACATGAACAATCACAGATGATTCCACAAAGTCTGGAACAAAAGAAGCTAGACGTGAGAGAGTACATACTTTCTACTTTCATCAGGATAACACTGAAAAATAGACAAAGCTAAACTACAGTGACAGAGTCCAGGATACACATGCAGTGGCTGGATAGGGGGCTTCTCAGGGGTTGGCAATGTCCTATTCCTCATACAGGGGCAGGTTACCTGGATGAGTTCATCACACGAAGTCGTCAAGCCACATATTTGTAATTTATATACTTTTATGTGTTTTGTCATTCTTTAACAAAATCACCCCCTCAAAGGTGAAGAAGACTCTAGTGTTACATGATAGTTGCACATTTACAGGGCTTCTCAATACTCTCTGCAAGTAATTACAAATATGAAAACTTTCATGGCTATGAGCATGGCTACTTCCACTCAGATCATAGCAAATGTGAATTTGGAAATTAATCGGGTCATGCATTTATTGCACATACATTTTAAAAATTCACATCAAAATGGTGTGGTATACAGTAAAACTTTTGGGTATATATTTTACTTTTTGCCAACAGATAAGAATGCTAAGTATTGTTTTGAACTATTTTTCAGCTTTTCCTATATTAATACGACACACACTTCTGTTTCTAGGAATGGCCTGTTCATATGTTTGTCCAGTTTTCTACTGAATTATTGTCCTTTTCCAATCAATTTAAGCAACGTGCATTAAGTGCGATGAAAATGAGCCATTTGTCATGTACATTGGAAAGAATATTCCATTGTGTTTCATTACCCCTTTGATTTTGTGTAGGACACTGAGGATCCATGCAGAGTTTTGTTTTCATTTTAATCTTTTGAACTCTTCCCTGTTTTTCCGGGGGAACCTGACTGTTTTCTCTGTGCAGGACTGTGGGCCTTCTCTTGGGTTAGCAGCAGGCATCCCGTCCCTGGTGGCCACGGCCCTGCTGGTAGGCTTACTGTTTACTCTGATTCACCGAAGAAGAAGCAGCAGCAGTGAGTCCACTGAGGTGACTAGCAGTTTCTTTGGGTCGCAACATGTTGGTGGGAATCAGTATTCAATGAATTGGCTTTGGGCTGGGGGTGTCAGGACTGGTGTCTATTTTCTGAGGACAAAAGGGTGGGTGTTTCTGTGCCTCGTTCTCTGTCTCAGACGCATGACCCTACCCTCCAGGCAGAGCGGATATGTCATCCGATCCTCAGGTCACTTGAGGACAGTATTGGGGGTGGCCCAAGTAGGAGCAGAGAGGGATGTCTGTTGCCATGGCAAACACGTCTGTGCAGTGAGTGTGTTTTCTAACCTTGAGAAACAAGGACACAAGCTTCTCAAAGAAGATGGAAGTGAACTTACAAAAGACGGGAGACAGTTGCTGAGATGTCCATCACAAGGATATGTCCAGGAGCACGTGACTCTATTTATCTTTGTACTTTTCCTACAGCCTAATACACATCGGTCACAAGGGAATCTTCTGACTCCACCCCTTACAAATACCAGAGTTCTCTGGAGACCAGGCTCAGAATTCAAGGGCCACCCTAACCCATATCCAACCAGAGGCCATGGTTGTGATGCAGCGGTATTGTGTGGTCTCTGTGTTCTAATTCCATCCTTATTTATGAGCATTTCTGATTGTTCTCACACTGATAAGTGTTAACAGGGAGTGAAAAACCTAAGTTCTATCCCTGGGTCTGCCACTTTACAATTTATATGTGAACCTGGGCAAGTGAGAACATTTTCTGTTGCTTGGTTAGTTCAACTCCAAAATAACTCCAGTTAAATCAGAATCTCTGGATGATAGAGCTGTGGCATTGGTACCAAAAAAGCCTTCAACATTTTATCATGGATCATTTTAAACAGATACTAAAGTAGAGGGGATAGTATAAAGAATCTAGTTATCCACAGCGGCCAATCTTGTTTCATTTCTTCTCCCAACCACTTCTCCACAGTGTCAACCTATATTATTTAAGTAACTCACAGTGGTATCTCTTGTTTGTGGTTTTTTAGGGGGCCAGTTATTATCCTTTTGTTTATTTTGTTTTGTTTTTAAAGCACTCTGCTGATCCTAATGTGTGGTAGGTTTAAGAATCACTGATTTTAATCATGGTCATGGGCAAATGTTGTAACCTTTCATTTCTTCTTCTTTTTTATTTTATTCTTAACCAACTTAGGAAAGTGAGAGGCCTTGTGAAATTACAGAAATCTATGACAGTCCCAGGATAGCTGAGGTAAGAACTCTTGGTTACAGTCACTATACATCATTCGCACGACAAACAAGCTAAGGGTCTTCAAGCCTATTGTGTACAGGAGCACAGTGTGAGCACAAAGGAGGTTCTCATTATACTTTTACTGGCTGGGCAGGAATTTAAGGTTGAATTCATATTAGAAAATTAATTTACTATTATTTGTTCCACTGACAAAAGAGGAAACTGTGTGATCATTTCCAGAGGAAACGAGAGTTCAGAAACATTAAACAGCCATTTGTGATATGAATTCCGAGCAAGCTAAAAATTTTAAAGGAATTTTTTTAACTTGAAACAAGACATCTTTAAAAAAAAAACAACATAGCAAATATCATACCTAAAGGTGAAATGTTAATGATTCACTTTCAGATCAGAAACGAAACAAAGGTGCTCATTGTTACCATTTCTACTGAGATATTATACTTAGGTCCTAGCCAGTGCAGCACGTTGAGAAAAAAAAAAGTAGAAATTAACTCAATGAAGGGGAATTCTTTCACAATGTATACGTATGTCAAATAATCACACTGTACTCTTTAAATATCCTTTATTTCTCATTATACCTCAACAAAGAGGAAAAGAAAAAAGAAGCAAAAAGCATAAAACTGTAAAAGAAAAAAGAAAAGTGTCATTATTTGCAGATAATATGATTATCTACATAAAAAGCCAAATTATCTATAGATATATCACTAGAATTAGCAAGATAGTTTAACAAGTTTACTGGAGGTAAAAGTCAATATTAAAGAGCAATTTTTGTTTCTAAAAATCAGTAATGATTAATTTTAAAAAGCAATTAAAAAAATACAATTTTATAGTGGTAATAAAAATATATAGAATGATGAGGAATCAGTCTAACAAAAACATAATCCTTTCATGGAGAATAATAAAATTTCAGTAAAAGATATTTAAATAAGACCTAAATAATGGGAGTTTATATACAATGCTCCTGGACTGAAGAACTCAATAGTATATAGATCAAACAATTTCAAATTGATCTGTATAATAAATGTAATTACAATATAAATTTCAACAGATATTTTTCACAGAACTCAATAGGGTGCTTCTAAAATACATATAGAAAAAAAGACAGGAAAAAATTTAAGTACCAACAGCAACAGATAGAACAAATGGCAAACAAATAGGAAGATGATAGATTAAAACCCATCCAGTGACCACATGGATGATGTTCAAGTGTTTTGTCTGATGGTTGGTTGTTTCAGGTGGGAGGGTAAATCTGGTTGATGTTACTCCAACTTGGCCAGAAGCAAAAGTCTTTGATTTTTTTTTTTTTTTAAACCTGTTTGTTTTCTCAAGAATCCTAGGAGGTTACCTGCCCAGGAGAAGAATATGATGGGAGGAGAAGCAGCCCACATATATGTGAAGACAGTATCGGGAAGTGAGGAGTCCACGCGTGACACTTACCGCCCTGCTGTCGAAGTGGAGAGAAGGAGGGGCCTGTGGTGGCTTATTCCCAGAATGAGCCTGGAGTGATGCAGCGAGCCAAGGAGCAGAGCTGGAGCTGGAAGCGAGCTAAACACACAGGGATCGATCGTGCCTGGAGCAGGAGAGAAGCCAAGCTGCTTCTTAACCACTCCAAGCTTCCTTTGCAGATCTGGAGAACTTTGGGGTTGATTTCACTCTTTAAGGGACTGATCTGATAAAGTGCATTCTGACTCTCAGGCCTTGTGGTTTAATAATCAGTGAGGTCACTGTGCATTCAAAAGGAGCCCTTGAACCCTGCTCCTGACCCCCAGTGGGGACTTGCTTTTCTTTATGATTCGGGGAAAAGAGTTTGATTTCCCAGTGGTTCACCTTTTCATCTTTTTTCACATCCATTTTCTCAAATAAGCCATTAGACCTGGCTTCCGTGGACAGGTTGGCCAAGGCTAACATGGTGCAGGTTGGGATAAATAATATAACATAAATAATATAAATGATAGTCAAAGGGGACGTATGGGAAGGAGCAGTTTTTTAACCCTGAACACCTCAGGGTAGAAATCAGGGGGAGCCACACATTCCCTGACCGCAGGGGCAGCCCGTGGCTGGGTCATTCATCACTCTCTCTTGTGATCAGAGGGTATTCAAAGTGTGTGTGTGTGTGGGGGGGGGGCAGTGAGCACATGTGTGTGCTAAAGGTAAAGACGGTGGAAGGAAGGCAGAGATTATTTCAAAAGATTATTAGAAATAGGGGTTGTACCTATTTTGTGGGAATAGAGAGAAAGGTCCAAGTCCTTGGATCATCAATGGGGAAAAACTCATGAGCAGGAAGAGAGGTCAACAGTACTCTGGGTGGGGATCAAAGGGATGATCGAGGTACCAACGTGACTGTCATCTGAAGGGAGCCCATGAACAGCAGCAGCTGGATCAGGTGAGGTGTTCACCATCACTTCTGGGAGGAGGCTTCTGGGAGCCCTGGTTCCCTAGCACAGGTCTATTGTTCCCCTGATGGGAGAACCTGGGTCCAGGAGATCCCAGGTCTGCCCACCAGCTGCACAGGCCACCTTGAAGAGCTGTGGATGTATTCCTTTCTTACACGGGGCCCCTAAATGCTCAAACACGGCTCCTCTGATTCAAACAACTCAGGACAGGTTCCGCACACCATCACCGCCATGCCGACACGTGCTCTTCAAAGTTCCTTGTGAAATTCATTTTGTGCTAAGTCCCTTGAGTCTAGACCTGTTAACAAGCAGATCTGGCTGTGTTTAAGCAGACATGCCCAGTGATCCAGGTGCTCCTACTTCTCTTACCCATTGAGAAGGACCTTGAATTTGCTGAGAACATGATTGTGGCCCTGGCCTTGACACTCGTAGGTGTGAGCTCTGGGGCAGATCATGGACCTTAGCTCTGTAGGTACAAGATGGAGACTGTCATTTTCTTCCCTCTACCCTTAGGAGTGTTGCAAGGGTGAACGGAAACATGACTTATAGTCTATAAAGTAAGGTGTGACTTATATTTTGGACCACTTATTTTATGTAATTCTGCTTATAATCCATTGCTTATTATCTTATTTTAAATGGTTTCTACTAAATTATCAAGGTTCAATGTTTCTGTCACCTTTGTTCTGCTCTGATGCACAAGAGCTTATTTTGGAATAAAGTGAAAAGCAAAAATGAGCATTCTTGTGGTCCTCCAACGTGTCTGTGGTTTTTCTTTTGCCTATATTAAAGCATATGACATTGGCCCTAGGGTTGGAATCAAGGTCATCTCCAGGATATAGCACTTTGTTGGCTGGGCTGATGATGGAGATGTTCAAGTTGTTCCCAGGTTGTGAGTGAAACAACCTGACTTCCAGCTGAGACTGGAAGTCAGAAGCTCTGGATCCCCAACCTAGGGCCTGTGCTAGCGTTGGGATGGCCTTGGCCAGTCACATTCTAGAAAATGCAAATGAATGAATAGTAACAGAAAGTGTATCAACCATTGCCTGGGGATGATGGGGTGAGGAAGGGTGGAGGGAGAGATTCCAAAGGGCCACAAAGAAACTCTAGAGGGTAATGGATGTCTTCTCCATCTTGATTGTGGTGATAACTTCATGGGTGTGTCACATGCCAACACTTTTTAATGGTACACTTTAAACATAACAATTATTGTATCTCAGTTTTACCTCAATTAAGCTGTTAAAAAAAATAGCATCCAAAGCACACAGAACAATAATCTCTACCTGCTGGGTTTTGCTTTTTTTTTTT
>SJYX01023081.1:271269-284121 GCA_006410675.1 Oreotragus oreotragus
CACAAGCTGGAATCAAGATTGCCGGGAGAACTATCAATAACCTCAGATATGCAGATGACACCACCCTTATGGCAGAAAGTGAAGAGGAGCTAAAAAGCCTCTTGATGAAAGTGAAAGAGGAGAGTGAAAAAGTTGGCTTAAAGCTCAACATTCAGAAAACGAAGATCGTGGCATCCGGTCCCATCACTTCATGGGAAATAGATGGGGAAACAGTGGAAACAGTGTCAGAGTTTATTTTTTTGGGCTCCAAAATCACTGCAGATGGTGACTGCAGCCATGAAATTAAAAGACACTTACTCCTTGAAAGAAAAGTTATGACCAACCTAGATAGAATATTCAAAAGCAGAGACATTACCTTGCTGACTAAGGTCCGCCTAGTCAAGGCTATGGTTTTTCCAGTGGTCATGTATGTATGTGAGTGTTGGACTGTGAAGAAGGCTGAGCGCCGAAGAATTGATGCTTTTGAACTGTGTTGTTGAAGAGGACTCTTGAGAGTCCCTTGGACTGCAAGGAGATCCAACCAGTCCATTCTGGTGGAACAAGGGTGCTTTATTGAATTATGTGTAAGTATATATACCATATTACAAGGTAGCTTCTTCAGATAAAGATCAAAAGACCAGATTTTACAAGTTACCAAGGAAACAAGGAGCAATGGAGGCCATAAGGCCAAAGGGCAATCCATATCAAAAGAGGGTCGTAGATAATCCCTTTCTCCATATGGAAAGGCTAATGAAGGAAATCCTATGCAAGCATCCCATCTCTATGATCTCAGTCCTGGGACTGGCTTGCTATTCTCTCCCTCCTGACAGGAACTGATAAGGAACAGAGGGCTCAAGAGAGACAGGAAACAGCACACCCACTCCAGTGTTCTTGGCTGGGGAATCCCAGGGACGGCAGAGCCTGGTGGGATGCCGTCTATGGGATCGCAGAGTCGGACACGACTGAAGTGACTTAGCAGCAGACGGGGTCAGGATCTTCGTTGCTTGGGGTAAGCTCTTAGTTGTGGCATGCGGGATCTAAGTTCCCTGATCAGGGATCGAACCCAGACCTCTTGGGCTGGGAGCTCAGAGTCTTAACCACTAGACCACCAGGGAAATCCCAACCTCTCCGTCTTTAGTCTGCATTTTGCCAGGAGAAGAAGAGGATATGGGAATGTGGTTGGTGTCCTTTCCAGGACAAACAGTCTTTCTCTGGAGAAGCTGGAATTAGACAAAAATAGATTCACATACTTGGTGCCTAAAATGTGGAATGAAATCCACTCTCAAGAGCTTTCAGTGTCATCCTGAAGTGAGGACCCAAAAACCTCCCCAAACCACACACATTGTGGAAGCATTTTACCTGAAGGAATGTTTGGTGAATTATCCAAACTGGAGGCAAAATTAGAATTCCTTTAAACCTAGGTTTAAGAAGATATGAATTCCCTGAAGTTGTATGCAAATTTTATATGAATAATCATTACTCATGGGATGAGATTCCATTAATCTCTTCTAATTCTCAAAACAATCTGCAATACCTCTACCAACAGTTAAATATAAACAGTGATAATTACAGCTGAAGGTTAGTGACAAAGATATCAAATTCAACCTTTCTTAAGTGACTTGTTGCCACACTTTTAATACAAACTGACTTAATTAGTAATGGTTGTGCCTTTTTAGTTTTATAGAAAAAGGAAAATGGAGTGAAAAAAATTAAACTTTCCTATATAGATGCCTGTTTACATGAAAGTCATGGAGATCATTTGTGAAGAATACCTCATAAGAATTATAGACAAGAAGGCTGAGTGTGGGTTTCAGTGTACTTCACACTAGAAGCGTCATGTTGGAAACTCAGTCAGCCTCCAAGGGGGATCCTGTCCATTATCGTTATCATCTTCACCATTAATTTTGCAGCAAGAGATAGAGATGGTAAAAGTAACCTCACCTCATTCTGCTTTCTGCTTCTGGGTTAGGGAAGGCTAAATACATTTTTGGACTTGTTTCTTGTGAGAATGTTATACCCTATATACCAGCGACACGTAGGGTGCAAAATGCATTGCAGTTCTGTTCAAATCTAAATGGACCACAGTGAGGGCCATGAAGAGTCTTCTTCATTTCCAACTGCACTAAAGGAGCTGGATTTCTCTAAAGAATAGAATATTCCTGTCCTTGGATTTATACCACCAGACCATGAGAGACTGATTTGGGTTCTTAAATCATATGCCTGCTTTTCTGGGAAGTAGTCCTCAGGTTCCTGAACTATGCCCAGATTATATGAAAAAGACTAATCCCTATTATATTTATAGCACTTTTTAGTTTTCAAAGCACTTTTCATTCATTATTTTGTTTGATTTTTTACACCAAATCCAGGAGGTAATGTAGTGTGGGTGTTACTCATGTCTGTTTTACAGATGAGAAAACTGAAACTCTACAAAGATAATTTTATTGGTCCTCGAGATTGTAAAGCAAATTGCTTTCAGAGATGATTTAACTTTGCAAAAAGTTAAGAATAATGAATTTAATTGATAATAGAGACAGGTTTCTGTACTGTTCTGGGTCCTTTGATATAGACATTGCAGGGAAGGGTTTAAAACATGATAGTGTGAATTAATTGATAAAAAGTGCATTCAAAACAGATAAAATTAACTCCCACTATGGCTCCCATCTGTCCCTAAGAGATGAAGATCAGGGAGTACCTGAAAGTCCCTGTACAGTAACCTTTGACTTCCAAGAAACTACCAAAGTCATGGGACAGGGCCTTTGCCCCTATCACCATCAGGCTCTGCGTAGAGAGTTTCAGCTGGTGTAGCCGGGCCGGCCAGATCCAGACAGTCTCAGGTCTGGGAGTCCAAGAACAAACACACTGGTCCTGATCTTTACTACCTCCCGTTCTGGCTTCAGGGGCTTGGTACTTAATGGTACAAAGCACCGCATGTGAATACTGGCAGTGGACAGATGGGTCCCTTTCCTAAGGGAAGTAACTCGCTCTTTGTTGCTGCTGTTGTCATCTAGTAGTTTGGCCGTGTCCGACTCTGTCTTGTTTGCAACCCTGTGGACTGTAGCCCGCCAGCCTCCTCTGTCCATGGGATTTCCCAGGCAAGAATACTGGAGTGGGTTGCCATTTCCTTCTCCAGGGGAGCTTCCCCACCCAGGGATTGAACCTGCATCTCCCCGCTGAGCCACTAGGTGTCCTTCCTAGTCCAAGGGATCACAGATGAAGCACTTTACAGTGTTAGCTCATCTATCCTCCAGCAGAGGCAAAGGGAGGAGCCATTACTAGCTTGATTTCACAAAAGCGGAAATCGAGGATCAGAGAGGTTAGGTAACTTGTTCAAGGTCACACAGCTAGTAATTAGGAAGCCTGGCCTATGTGCATATTTTCTGCTGAATCAACAGAAACGCTGGCATTAACTGTGTGACGTTGGGCAGGCCAAGACTTCTGTCCAGACCTTGGTTCGTCACCTGCACAGCAAGAAGGGTAGACTAGGATTTTTTCAAGTTCCTGCTCAGTATTCTCGGGCTTCTCACTTGATGTGTTTTTATTGTAGTAATACTTGCTGTTGAAGGTTCTTTTTTCTGCCACCAGAGGGTGCTCTTCTCCCAAAGCAGGAGGCACTCGGGAAGGCTGAGTTCCAATTAATAGTTGACACCCTGATTGATAAAATTCTGATCAAAAACAAAAATTCCTGTGCAGCTTTAAGAATTTGAGGAATTCTTAAAAAGCCTTTCCAAATAAGAAAATTAGCTCAAGAAACCCTTTAGAATTTTTGCTGTTCTCACAGGGTAACTCCACCATCATGGACCTCCTGGGGCTTTTGTATGATGAGGACCTTGAGAGCCTCGGCACTGGGCAGTTGATGTGTTAAGCACCTGCACGTTTCCCAGGCATCAGCTCCTCCTTCCGGTGCTCCTCTATCCTCTCTCTCAGTTCTTGCCATGTCCCCATCCCACTGGTAATATTTATTACATGTTTCCCTTACATTGATTTTCTTACATGTACTCAAAAGGGAAGCTTTCTGTCACTACCATAAATAAAAAAGCATTACTTTTGTAACACATATGAAAATAAACAGCTTTCTAGAATATAAGTCCCATACTTATAATCAGAGAGGTTTTTAAGTTCTATCCCATGTCCTATGTCTAGAAAAATGAGTTACCTAGTAGGCACTCAATGAATATATATTATATAGGTCATATAGATATTCATCTACATGCTACCTAAATGATCTCAAATATCATATATGGGCAATATTGGGGCAGTGGAAAAGCCTACAAGAAAACCTGGTAGATTTGGGGAGTTGATGAACATGACCTGCCATGTGATCAGACCACGAGGCTTTTCTCAGTGGGAGTGGCTGTGTCCACTCCCCACCCCACCCCATTTCCCCAGCTCACCTTTGCCAGAAACCCCAGGTGCGTATACCTGAAGCCTGGTCCAGTGTACAACTGTGTTCAACCTGAACCATCCGGAGAGGCAAAAAGTCTCATCTGCCACTTCATATCCTCTAGAATCTCTCTCATGAAAAACAAATCAAAAAACAACAGAAAACCAAAGAGAAAATAAATCTTGGCAAGGATGTGGAGAAACTAGAAACCTTGTATACCGCTGGTAGAAAGGTAAAATGGTGCAGCCACAGAAAAGGGTAAGTGGTTCCTCCATAAAGTGTAGAATTACCCTGTGATCCAGCAACTCCCAGCAACTTGCTTTTACATTTAAAAGCAAGCAGGGTCTAAAAGAGATACTGTATACCAGTGTTCACAGAGCACTATTCCCAACAGCCAAAGGTGGAAAGAACCCAAACGCCCATCAACTGATGAGTGAATAAACAAAATGGGGCATGTTAGATGTACAATGGACTATTACTCAGCCTTCTAAAGGGATGATGGGCTTCTGTGGTAGCACAGTCAGTAAAGAATCTGCCTTCTGTGCAGGAGACCCGGGTTCCATCCCTGGGCCAGGAAGATCCCTTGGAGAAGGAAATGGCAACCCACTCCAGTATTCTTGCCTGGAAAAATCCTATGGAGAGAGGAGCCTGGCGGGGAGGTACAGTCAATGGAGTCACATAGAGTAGGACACCATGAAAGGGAGGATGACTACACCTAGATGAACCTTGAAAACATTATGCTAAGCAAAATGAGCCAGGAACAAAACAAGTACTGTAGGAGTCCACTTACGTGAGGTACCCAAAAGAGGCAGATTCATACAGAAAGAAAGTGGAATTGAGGTTACCGGGGGCCCAGGGGAAGGGGAATTGGGGAGTTATCGTTTAATGAACACAGAGCTTCTGTTTAGGGTGATGAGGCATTTCTAGAAATGTATAGTGACAACAGTTGCACAGCTGGAAAAGCACTTGCCCACCGGGGTTTGCATGCTCCCCTGTCTTGGCTGGCATGGTGAGGAGAGGGCTGAGTTACCCCAAGGGCCCCAGGGGCAGGGGGAGGCTTAATCAGAGGAGCAGAAGGCCGCCTAGCACAGCCGAACACCCAGCTCGTGTGCAGAGCTGTGCTGTGTTAAGCAACTGCGTTTGGGGATAGTTTGCTTTTGGGGCAATACTAGCTGATACACACCCCACCCCCAGGCTCCAGCACAGGGAAGGGAAGGAGGCTCTTCGCCTGTGCCCAGGGCAGGGGATCCCGCTTCTCTAGGGGGTCCCAGATCTCGCCATCCTCTCTTCTGAGGGAGCTAGAAGGAAAGGGCTGGGACCACAGGGAGGCCTCCCAGTCCTCCAGCAGGCTGGGGACACAGAAACAGCTGGAACAGACGGCCTTTAGGGTCCTTTCCAGTCACAGTCAATGCCCTCCTAAAGGAGGCTGGCATTCCGAATGGGTCTGCAATCTTGCAGTTCCAAAGGCTGCCTCCCTTTCCATGGGTACCATAAGGTGAAGAGGGCAAGAGAGATGAGCTCCTTGGAGAGACTCAGAGATGGCCGTTTGGGAGATTGTGCTTCCTTCTGTGTGAAAGCAGTGAGAATACATTCCATACGTGGCCTCCTGCCGGGACACCTAGGGGCACAACTGCAGGTGATAGAGGAGAAGCAGGCTTTGACCTGAGCTGAGAGTCAGTCCCTCTCCTCCAAAAACCCCGCTTAGAATCTCTGACCTTCTAATTAAACCTGTTTCTCCTCTCAAGGTAAACCTAACAATCGTTATTCTTTCATTTTGTTACAATTTTGCTTAAAAATATTTTAAAATATGAGAGAGAATAAAAAAGACTCAACCATCTTGTTTTTTCCTATTTTTATTGGAAATATACAGTATTTCAGCTACACTGTGGGCAAAGTGGGCTTTGATGAACTTCCCTGGAAATGAGCCACTAATTACAACACCGTTTCTATGGAAAATGCATTGTGAGTTCTACACAACAGTTATACAAATGGTGGTGCCTGAGCACGTTTCCAAAACTACTTATTTCTAGAAGCAATCTACATCTTGGTAAAATGTAAAGAATCCCAAACTTGACTAAGGCATCTTTCGTTATAATATGAAGCATAATTTGTCTAACCTGAAAAAAAGAACAGAAAAAAAAAGTTGACAACTTTCTCCTAAGCATTTCTTTCCCATGGTTCAATGTAGTCCAATCCCAGATGTGCAAAGATTTCTTCTTCGCTTTCCGCTTTGAGAAATATCCTCTGAAAGCATAAGAAGACATATGTGCACTATGATATTTTTGTTAAGTATCTCTGAGCTGACATAGTAAAAATGTTACTTGTAAAATTGTCTTGTTAGAATGAATTACTGCCAAAACACAATTCCCTGCTTCTGAGGATAAAAATTCATTTTACCTGACTTCTGTAATTTTTATATTTTCACCCCCAAAAAACTTAATAAATTAAGGTAAAATTATGACAGCCTTATATATTCAACTAGAGGCATTTGATACTTTTCCTATTGGTCTGTAGTGTTCATTAGAACTACCTGAAGGAAACTTTTAAAAGAATGTTGAAAATGGAGCTGTAACCCAGCCCAATGAAATCAGAAGATCCAGAGAGTTCTTGTCATTCATCTATTTAGGGGTCTGGGAAATTCTCACGTGCAGCCAGAATTACATACTGCTGCCATTGGTAAGGAGGAGTGGCGATTGTGGGAAGCTTGTGCATGCTGGATTCTCCTCCTGGCCTTCCACCCTGCCCCACTCCCACCAGGCTCCCAGCCCCACGGTCTGTTACATCAAGCAGCACTTCCCCTCCAGTCCTTCTTGTCTATTGCACAATGTTGGGCACATAGGAGGCACTCGCTTATTTGAACTATTTGTTATGTGTCAGTTTGTAAGTTTCCTAGATCATGTTAGGTGAAGCTGCCTCCACTCACATGCTACATAACTGAGGCTTTCTTGTCAGCATCCACAGCCCTCCTTTATGACAGCAGCACCTTGATTTCTCTTTGGAAAACCATACCTCCCTATTCTCAGCCTCTGAGGGTCACCTCCAAGGAGGGGCACAGGACACAAGCCTGATCAATCAGAGCCATGGAAAGGGGTTCAAGGATGGCTACAGCTGTGAGCATTAGCTAGGGCTTGCTGGAACTATTAAGAAAGTTCTTTTCTGTTGGCATAGCTAAGCTAGAAGGATAAGATTCATGGGAAAACCCTGCCTGAGAGTGATACCAACACTGCGGGAAAATTGCATGAGCACCTGGATCCAGCCACACCTGAAGTCCATGTTACCCCAGATGCCACAGTACATCAGCCAAATTTTTTTTTTTTTTCCCACGGCCATTTTGTATTGGGTTTCTAATTTTTTGTGAGACAGGCTCTAATGAAATACACTTCATTTAGACTAAACTTGTAGAAGATAAAAACCATTATTTCTACTTATTTTGTACCTTCTTCCTACTCGGAGCTTCCTATAGTGCCCTTGATCACTGTAAGTACAGTTGAATATTTATAATAGCTCCTCCTAACTCATGCGGCAGTCATTCTGCTGCAGCAGCATTTGGATCGCCACCACTGTAGGAACAGCACGCCAAGCGAATGGCTCTGGTGTGAGTCTAGCTGACCGCTCACCTACCTCTGAGGACAGCTCTGTTGCTCTCCTTCTTCCAGTTGACTCTCATTGATGACCTATGTGGCCACTCAGAATTCTACTTCCCGCTGCATTTGAGGGATATTTGAGTGACATCTGTGATTTGGGGAGATCTTTGGTTTTCTTTGGAGTTACACAATGCAAACACCAAGGATATACCAAGCTCAATTCAAATTCATTGCTGGCCTGGTTCTGGAGACCCAACTAGCTCAGAATCATTGAGCTCAAAGCCTCCGAGGTGCATTCTGGGCCCTGTGGGATTTGTGGTCCTGTCAGGATCTTTCCAGCTGCCCTCAGCTGTGATCTGTCGGAACGGGGCACCTGGGGCAAAGGAAGCTGAACCTGGACACTAGAATCAGTTCAGGCAAAGTGCTCAGGGAGCCAGACTTGGGGATGAGGATTAAAGTGGCCCATCTCAGGGAGATAGCGCTCCCTACCTTGGTCTTGTCATATAAAGCGTGGTTATCCAGCATCATCTTCCGCTCATGTGTGGCATAGCGCCGGATGTCTCTCTCAAACTGCTGGATAAGAAAGAGATCATTAAAATAAATCACTATCAAGTCTAGAATGTCTTCAGTATTATGTGTCTGCTGCTGCTGCTGCTGCTGCTGCTGCTGCTGCTAAGTCGCTTCAGTCGTGTCTGACTCTGTGCGACCCCAGAGACGGCAGCCCACCAGGCTCCCCCGTCCCTGGGACTCTCCAGGCAAGAACACTGGAGTGGGTTGCCATTTCCTTCCCCAATGCATGAGAGTGAAAAGTGAAAGTGAAGTCACTCAGTCGTGTCCAACTCTTAGTGACCCCATGGACTGCAGCCCACCAGGCTCCGCCGTCCCTGGGATTTTCCAGGCAAGAGTACTGGAGTGGGGGGGCATTGATATTTCAATCCCTATAATGAAACACCTAGGGCTTCCCCAGTGGCTCAGTGGTAAAGAATCTACCTGCCAGTGCTGGAAATGTGGGTTCGATCCCTAGGTTGGAAAGATCCCCTGGAAAAGGAAATGGCAACCCACTCCAGTATTCTTGCCTAGGAAACCCCATGGAGACAGGAGCCTGGCAGGCCCCAGTCCATGGGGTCGTAAAAGAGTCAGACACCACTTAACAACCAAGCAACAACAACAGTGAAACATCTATCTCCACTAACATTCTCCAAGTGAATTTTCTGCCCCAGGGCAACAGTCCACCATGACAAAGCTCCATGATCACACATTAAGCACTGGATTGTAAGCTCCATCAAAACAGGAACCTGATTTGTTCTGTTCATAACCATACTCCCTCTTAATGATGCCTGGCACACAGATGATATACAGTCAATGTTTGTTCAGTGAATAAACAGGTATTGTGAGGATTGTGTCCAGAATAATTCCTGGTCCAGAGTAAATGCTAGATAAATAATAGTTTGGTGTTGTTTTCTATTTGGAATACAACTACTGTAAAAGAGGGTGAGGAGTCAGGAGACCAGGTTCCAGCCTGGATTTTGTCCCTATCTGGCTCTGTATCTCTCGGCAAGTCACCCAACCTCTCTGAATCTTGGTTGGTCAAATAGGAGAGTGGAGGAAGTGTGTGAGTAAGGTCCTACAGCAAGGTCCTCTGGCTATAACATCCTTGCATGTGAACTTCTTCTATAAAACTGATGGTCTGGGCCAGCTGCTTCAGAGTAGCATCTCCCATGATCAGCATGGGCTCTGAGGCTCCAGGGAGAAAAACTTGAAGCCTTAGATGGATGACAGGAAAACCTTGGGAAAAGAACGACAATGAATGAAGTTGTTGAGATTAATTTTCCTGAGAGAAACACAGATCTAGAAATGTCCTTTCCATGTAGAATTAAGGAGCAAACTTGGAATCATTGAACATGAACTTGGGCAAACTTTGGGAGATGGTGAGGGACATGGAGGACTGGCGTGCTACAATCCATTGGGTCGCAAAGAATCAGACAGGACTGGGCAACTGAACAACAGCAACATGGAATAATGGCACTAAAGTGAAAAGAGGAGAGTGAAAACTTTGGCTTAAAACTCAACATGCAGAAAACTAAGATGTGGCATCTGGTCCCTTTCACTTCATGGCAAATAGATGGGGAAACAGTGGAAACAGTGACAGACTTTATTTTTTTGGACTCCAAAATCACTGCAGATGGTGACTGTAGCCATGAAATTAAAAGACGCTTACTCCTTGGAAGCAAAGTTATGACCAACCCAGACAGCATATTAAAAAGCAGAGACGTTACTTTGCCAACAAAGGGCCGTCTAGTCAAGAATATGGTTTTTCCAGTAGTCATGTATGGATGTGAGAGCTGGACTATAAAGAGAGCTGAGTGCTGGAGAAATGATGCTTTTGAACTGTGGTGTTGGAGAAGAATCTTGAGAGTCCCTTGGACAGCAAGGAGATCCAACCAGTCCATCTTAAAGGAGATCAGTCCTGAATGTTCTTTGGAAGGACTGATGCTGAAGCTGAAGCTCCAATACTTTGTTTACCTGATGTGAAGAACTGACTCATTTGAAAAGACCCTGATGCTGGGAAAGATTGAGGGCAGAAGAAAGGGATAACAGAGGATGAGATGGTTGGATGGCAACACTGACTCGATGGACATGGGTTTGAGTTAATTCCAGGAGTTGGTGATGGACAGGGAGGTCTGGCGTGCTGCAGTCCTTGGGGTCTCAAAGAATCAGACAGACTGAGTGACTGAACTGAACTGAAGTGGTGAGTATGGGAAAGCTGGTGAAGACTGGGACCTGCCCTTCCTGACTTGGATGTGTGAAGACAGACTTTTCCAACCCAAAGTCCTTTATAAGGCNGGGTCTGGCGTGCTGCAGTCCTTGGGGTCTCAAAGAATCAGACAGACTGAGTGACTGAACTGAACTGAAGTGGTGAGTATGGGAAAGCTGGTGAAGACTGGAACCTGCCCTTCCTGACTTGGATGTGTGAAGACAGACTTTTCCAACCCAAAGTCCTTTATAAGGCAGTGGAGGGAGAGCTAGGGCTGTGGAAGAGTCAGGGTGAAGCAGATTCTGGGTGTAGTAGCTGCTGGTCTATGAAAGTATGGTGGTGTTGCTTAGCACATGGCCTCCAAGCCCAGGGCTTCAAGTCCGCCCAGCACTTAGAGCAATGGTTGCCCACACTGGGCATGGGACGGCTGGAGAGGATTGGGTAACTGCAGCAGTGAAAGGCTGACCCTGGCTCCTCAGTTCTGTGTGCTGAGAGATCTATTCCTGAACTCCTCTGCCAAACCCNTGGTGTTGCTTAGCACATGGCCTCCAAGCCCAGTGCTTCAAGTCCGCCCAGCACTTAGAGCAATGGTTGCCCACATTGGGCATGGGACGGCTGGAGAGGATTGGGTAACTGCAGCAGTGAAAGGCTGACCCTGGCTCCTCAGTTCTGTGTGCTGAGAGATCTATTCCTGAACTCCTCTGCCAAACCCCCTGAAGCATTTTTGCATGGATTTTTAGGAATTATCATGATGTCTTCCATTTGGAGGGTATAATATTGATTAAATCAACATTTATTGAGCACCTACTGTATGCAAGGTGTGTTCTGGGTGCTTGGAGTATAACAGTGAAGAAAACAATGATGTCTGCCCTGGTGGGGCTTGGATTCAAGCAGGGGACACAGGTAAGACACGGTAACAGCATAAGTAAAGTACATGATGGACATGAGTTTGAGCAAGCTCTGGGAGCTGGTGATGGAAAGGGAAGCCTGGTATGCTGCAGTTCATGGAGTCACAAAGAGTCAGGCATGACTGAGTGAGTGACTGAACTGACCAAAAGTACATGATGTGTTAACAAGTGATGCTGGGTACAGGGCAGGCCTCGTGAAGGAGACAGGATACGAGGAGGGACTTGCCCAAGGTGAAGGAGTTAGCCAGGTGGACTCAGGAAGGAGCACTCCAAGCAGAGGGAACAGCTAGAACATAGGCTGAACAGAGGCCTTAGGGAGGGGTGAGCCTGGCCCGGGTAGGGAGAGCGCAGTGGGAGGAGTCCAGAGAGATGAGGGGGTGAGAAGACCACGCAGGGCCTTGTGACCACCGGAAGGCTTTTACTGTGAGTTGAATGGGGAACCCTTGCCGGGTTTTGAGCAGGGGAATGATGATCTGACTTATGATGACAGGATCACTCAGGGGGCAAGCGACCAGTTAGAATGGCCATAGCTATAATCCAGGCAATGATATCCTAGTTAATGTTTACAGAGTGCTTACCCTGTGCTGGGCGCTGGGCTGACTTCTTGCTTTATATTAATTTCTGATTTGCTCTATTATCACCAGTACTTAACAACTTCTGACAGAATCTAACATTATCTCTAAAAGAATAGTACTACATATACAATTAGCCTCAGAATTGTGTTAAGATGAAGGCACTGTCTCATTCAGTTCTTATGACAATCCCACGAGGTTGGTACTGTTATTAGCCCCATTTTTCAAATGAGGAAAGGAAGCCCAGAGAGCCTCAACAATTTACCCAAGGCCACACAGATAGACAGAGTGCCTGATGAACTATGGATGGAGGTTCGTGACATTGTACAGGAGACAGGGATCAAGACCATCCCCATGGAAAAGAAATGCAAAAAAGCAAAATGGCTGTCTGGGGAGGCCTTACAAATAGCTGTGAAAAGAAGAGAGGCGAAAAGCAAAGGAGAAAAGGAAAGATATAAGCATCTGAATGCAGAGTTCCAAAGAACTGCAGGAAGCGATAAGAAAGCCTTCTTCAGCGATCAATGCAAAGAAATAGAGGAAACAACAGAATGAGAAAGACTAGAGATTTCTTCAAGAAAATTAGAGATACCAAGGGAACTTTTCATGCAAAGATGGGCTCGATAAAGGATAGAAATGGTATGGACCTAACAGAAGCAGAAGATATTAAGAAGAG
>SJYX01023081.1:284768-315843 GCA_006410675.1 Oreotragus oreotragus
CTGAGTGAACTCCGGGAGTTGGTGATGGACAGGGCGGCCTGGCGTGCTGCGATTCATGGGGTCGCAAAGAGTCGGACACGACTAAGCGACTGAACTGAACTGAACAGAGCCAACGACAGAGCTAAGGTTCAGACTCCTGAATCCCAGACTCTTGACCCCAGATGTTTCTGCCTTCTGCTTCACAAGCTCTTTGGTTTCTCTCAACAACCTGTGAAATAGGCGGGGTAAGGAAGCTGTCTTTTGTTTCAAATAAAGACGGGCAGTGGCACTAGTCTGGCTGTGTCATTCGCTGGTCACAACAGACTTCGGAGATTCGCCTACTGCCGCTGCACGCAGCTGTGCAAGTTGTGCACCGCAAAACTCTAGAGGGCGCCGTTCACATGTGTAGCCTTCGTAAATATGCATGCTGCTTCTGACTGTTTCCTGGGAAATGGCAATAAGGTGTTTTAAGGAGGAGATGTTTTTCAAAGTTGGTGGAAGGGAGCCATCTGGGCTAGTAAAGAGGCTGGGTTAGCCTGGGCACCTGGTCACCATCGTTCGTGTGTTTCCAAAGCAGAGTATGCCTCCTCTCAGCATCTGACACAAAATTGGACAAGACTCTTGAAGGAACCTCAGCCAATTAAAGCCATGCTGACAAACAATTCTAGTCTGAAGAAATAAGATTCAGAGGAAAACAGAAGCTTCTTTTTAAAAAAACAAACAACAAACTAATGAACTCTGGACCAGTCCAGAAATTGTACCATACTTGGATGGCTCTAGAAAAATCTCAGCTTAATGTATCCCTGCGGATGTATTCTGCTCTGGAAATCTTTAGTGCACAAAGGTGTGAAGGAAGCTTTGTCAGCTTAGTAGACGAGACAACCTGGTAAGTTAATGAACCCAAACTGGGGTGAGATTAACAGATTAATTGGCTTGAGGACATTTCCCAGGCTCTGAAATCTTTGGGTAAAAAGGCGAAATTAAATTTCCCAGGCTGCATATATGATGTATGGTTTCATCAGCTTTCCTACTTTTTATGAATGAAAGATGCCAGCCAACATTTTTGATTAGGGTAAGTTCTAGTGCTGAGATTGTGCGCTGAAATAATTCCAGCCCAAGGCAAACACACTTGACATTTAATTCAAGGTTAAGGACAATTAATTTCTATGTCATTTATTATACAAAATCCTCTAATGACGTGTGGCACTCAAAGCAACAGCTAGCTACATGGGAAAATAGAGTGGGGTGTTGGTAGGAGGGTGGAGCCCAAGCTGATGGTACTGACCATGGGCACCATGTCTGATATCACAGGTAGGAGCTGGGGACTGCCGGTGCCCAGCACTGGTCCCGTGCCCAGCATGGTGCTAGGGGCTTTGCCAGCTTCATCTCACTGGATCCCTGCAATGCAGGGGGGTAGCGCTGTCTTTGCCCTAACTTTCCCGATAGAAAACTGAGTCTTAAAGGCCACGGGGAACTTGACGAAGATCACCTAGCTGGTCAGAGGCAGAGCAAAGGCTTGTCACCAGGTCTGGGATGAGCCAAACCTGTGCCCTTAGCCACCAGGCTGCTTTCTCTGCTTCAGTTCAGTTCAGTTCAGTTCAGTTCAGTTGCTCAGTCATGTCCGACTCTTTGCGACCCCATGAATCACAGCACGCCAGGCCTCCCTGTCCATCACCATCTCCCGGAGTTCACTCAGACTCACGTCCATCGAGTTCGTGATGCCATCCAGCCATCTCATCCTCAGTCGTCCCCTTCTCCTCCTGCCCCCAATCCCTCCCAGCATCAGAGTCTTTTCCAATGAGTCAACTCTTCGCATGAGGTGGCCAAAGTACTGGAGTTTCAGCTTTAGCATCATTCCTTCCAAAGAAATCCCAGGGCTGATCTCCTTCAGAATGGACTGGTTGGATCTCCTTGCAGTCCAAGGGACTCTCAAGAGTCTTCTCCAACACCACAGTTCAAAAGCATCGATTCTTCGGCGCTCAGCTTTCTTCACAGTCCAACTTTCACATCCATACATGACCACAGGAAAAACCATAGCCTTGACTAGACGGACCTTAGTCGGCAAAGTAATGTCTCTGCTTTTGAATATACTATCCAGGTTGGTCATAACTTTTCTTCCAAGGAGTAAGCGTTTTCTAATTTCATGGCTGCAGTCACCATCCGCAGTGATTTTGGAGCCCCAAAAAATAAAGTCTGACACTGTTTCCACTGTTTCCCCATCTATTTCCCATGAAGTGAAGATCATGGCATCCGGTCCCATCACTTCTCTGCTTCAGTGCTTCTCATACCTGCAGGGTTCTTTCAAACACTATCTGTTGGGCTCCACCCCCAGAGTTTCTGATTCAGTAGGTCTGGGGATGGGGTGGAGTGTTCACAGGTCTACCCTGGTAAGCAGGTAAGGCTGATGCTGCTGGTCAGGGTATCACATTTTGAAAATACCTGTTCTAAAGGCATCTGTCTCAGTTGACCGTGTGCAAGTGGAATGCCCTGATTCAGAGATTTCTGGGCACTTTCTTCTCTCCTGTCCACCATCTCATCCTTCCCTGTCTATCCTCCAGCCACCCCCACCCCCACCATTGTCTCTCCCCTGGCCCCAGGTAGACCTAGTCTACCTCTTATGAAAAGCTAAGTCTACCTCTTATGGAAAGCTAAGGCCATCACAGGGATGAAGGCAGTACTTACCCGGGAGCCAGTCCAGCCTAGCAGGGCAAAGGCACGGTTTTCGTAGGGGCACATAACCAGGTCCACACGGATGGCCTTCCAGGTCTTTCCTTCCTGCTGGTTGGACTTACCACTGTTTACCCTCTGATGGTGCAATTTTAAAATCAGAAAGCATTTTTGAAAATGATCTAAAGTATCCACCTGCCTGCTTGGCAACTTGAACTTTTCAAATGTTGACTCCACAAGGTCATAATATAAAAGTAATCCCTAAAAATAAACAAAAAGATATCAGGAAGAGTCCCTGATGAAGAGTCCCTGATGCAGAGGGTCAGAGACTTTATCTTGGGCTCTTAACAAATGCTTTTAAAGAAAGCTTTGCACATTTGAGAGTATGGGCACGTCTGTCCTTGCATTGTGAGCCCACCTGGTGACTCTAGCAGAGGAAGGCAAGGAGTGGGTACATCACCCTCCTTCTGCAGCAGAGAAATTTAACGATTAGCGGGGCCACGCCAAAGCCACTTCATGGCAAAGCTGCCAGAGGATCCACTCCCTGAACATCTGATCGCAGACAGTGCTCAGAAACTTGCCTCACTCCCTTAAGTACAAACCAACCTTGAACAAAAAGCCGAGCCCTTATATGCAGTTGTTTTGACTTAGTGTCCCTCCATATTATCCTAGTTGACCATAAGCAGGTCGACTTGGGCCCAAAGGATTGTGGCTGGAGGCTCAGCCTGCTTTGGGGCCTGATGACTCACTCTTTCTAGCAAGCACTTTGGGACTGTTACTCTGCCTCCCTTGGAGACAGGGACAAAATTAGTGGTACATCACCAAATGTTGCCTAGTCAGAAGGTAACACCCAGCAATCTGCCATCCTCCAATTTATCTGCTCCGTGGGAATTCCTTACCACACAGGGCAGATTTGGGGTAGGGAGAAGCAGAAATATGCAATTAACTGCTAAATCTGAGTTGCAATTAACTGCTAAATCTGAGTTGCAACTAAAAGAACAAAAGAATCTAATCACAGCTATTAGGATGTAGGATTTGTTCTCGGGTTCTTTAGGTCTGATGTTCTCAAATATTATCATCAGGAACATTTGAAAAGTTTGTTTCAACGCAGTTTTGGAGGCCCTGTCCCCAGAGTGATTCATGGGCTGTGGGGGTGGGGGAACTTTCCAGGTGGTGCTCTTGGGAAAGAACCCATCCACCAGTGCAGGACACATAAAGAAAACAAGTTTGATCCCTGGGTCGGGAAGATCCCCTGGAAAAGGGCATGGCAACCCACTCCAGCATTCTTGCCTGGAGAATCCCCATGGACCTAGGAGCCTGGTGGGTTACAGTCCATGGGGTCACAAAGAGTCAGAGAGACTAAAGTGACTTAGCACACACAGGGGTGGGGTGGGGTGGGGGTGGGGTCGAAGTGGTGCATTTCTAGTAAGTTCCCAGGTGTTGCTGATGCTTCTGATCCAGGGACCATACTTGGAGCAGGCCTGGTTCCTTTTACTGTTATTATTAGAGATATTTGCATTTCTTCTGCAATCCACCCCCACCCCCCAAGAGAAATTGTTTCAACTGGACTCAATACTTGGAAACGGGGATACTTTTCCTCTTGTGGATCTCAGAAGAGGGACACTCTGCCCTCAGGGCCTATCCCAGTAAAGGTGAGAGGAAGAATGGACCCCATCTGCAGGGCGGAACACTAATGTCAGGAAGAGCCTCTGGTGCAGAAGGTAACTAAACAGGGAAGAAGGTAGCCCTAAACAGATCTGATAACCAGCTGGGGGAAGACACAATTCTGCTTTCTAATGAAACTTACTAAGATTAGTCAGTATAGCAGCCTTTCATGGCTATTTAAATTATGTAAATTTGAAAAAGAAGCTATTAAAATATCAACCAGTCTCACCTTGAAGCCAAATTTATAAAACAACCCTTCCCCCTTAAAAATAATCACAAAGCTGCCTTCCTAAAAGTTGTAAACTGTGTGTGCACGGTGGCCACACAATAGTCACACTCTGGCTGGTCAAAGACAGAAGGGCCACCCACCAGGCATGAACCTGGACCACACTCAGTCAACCCTCCCCTCTTTGGGTTAAATTGCTGGCAGCCAGTCCATTCTGAAGGAGATCAGCCCTGGGATTTCTTTGGAAGGAATGATGTTAAAACTGAAACTCCAATACTTTGGCCACCTCATGCGAAGAGTTGACTCACTGGAAAAGACTCTGATGCTGGGAAGGATTGGGGGCAGGAGGAGAAGGGGACGACAGAGGATGAGATGGCTGGATGGCATCACTGACTCGATGGACATAAGTCTGAGTGAACTCCGGGAGCTGGTGATGGACAGGGAGGCCTGGCGTGCTGCGATTCATGGGGTTGCAAAGATTCGGACACGGCTGAGACTGAACTGAACTGAACTGAACTGAACTGAGTGGAGCTTTCAGGATGGTGCCCTCCCCCCAGAATCAGTATCTCCAAGCTCTTTTCCTCCCACAAGAGGTCTTTCAACTGGTGGAAGACTCAAACTCATACCCATCCTTGGCTGTTCAATAGTTCAGGTGTTTTAAAACACTGGTTGTGTATATGTGTGTGTGTGAGTATGTGCTCTAGTGTGCCTGTGAGACAGGCTGGGCCTGGGACCCTTTGCTGTACTGCTTACACCTGGACATACCTCTCCTTGAGCAACAAAATACAAAGAAACTATATAGGACTAAAAATAATTGCGTGCAACCACAGTTGGGCAAATTCTGGATCCAAAAGATACAAAGAGATCAAAAAAACCCAACTGCCATTTTTGAGGAGCCTGGGGCTAAAGAGCGAAAGTAGGATACTGCTCAAGCTCCCTGCACACACCACCACCTAAGAGGTGAGCAAGCCACCTAAACCACCCCTTGAGCTCGACCTGGGCACACCCTTACCCTCACACCACAGAAGGCACAAGCTCACGCCCCCGCCCCCCTCAGGGAGTGAGCAAGTAAGGGAATTTGTTGTTTGTTCCTGATTCTTGACCCCCTGTGCTGCTGCAGGGCCCCCAGTAAAGCCTGGCCTAGATTTCTTGTTTGGCCTTAATCAATTTTTATGTGTTGGGGAAGGCCAGGAACAATTTCTATGTGCTGGGGAAGGTTGGTAACACCTGCATGAGATAGAATCATTTTAATATGGAAAGTACAGATTTCTGTCAGAAAGGCAGGGGTGGGAGGTGCTGGGAACAGGGAGTGAGGCAGAGGTGGAAATTAACCACCATGATTCACGGCTGAGGCGCTGGGGGCAGCTGTGGGGCCACAGAGGGGCAGGCAGGTAGTACTGAGACACACACTGCCCCAGCCCGTTTCTTCCCTGAGGTCCTGTTTGTCAGAGAGCGAAGGGGAGCATCTGCCTGTGCTCTCGCCTGGGCCCCCTCACCCGGCTCGGGCCTGGCCCTCTGCAGAATTCAATACGCGACTATGCAGGAGAGATCACTGTTTTGCTGTTCTGTCATTCAGTCGTGCCTGCCTCTGCGACCCCATTGACTGTAGCACGCCAGGCTTCCCTGTCCTTCACCATTGCCTGGAGCTTGCTCAAACTCTGGCCACTGTTTAAGCCTCTGTTTAATAGGCATTTATCAGGCACTGTGCCAAGGGCCTTATCTAATGCTCTCAGTTAATCCTCTGACTAATGACAGAAGCTTGCTATCCCCATTTCACAGATAAGGAAAGAGAAACTTGGAAAGATTAAAAGCATAGTCCCAGGTCATATTGCCAGTCAGTGGCAGGGCTGTGCTGGGACAATCTCAAATCTAAAAACCCCCCATGCTTAATGCCTGTCTCCAGCCTCACCTGCCCATCTTTTTACTTGGTGACTAGCAGGATGGCTACCTGGTGACTAAAGAAAGACCAATGAAAAGAAGGCTCCTTGTCCCCCTCTCCCAACCTCACCCCATTTTGGGTCGGGATAGTCTGAGAGCATGGGAATAGTGTGGCCTCTATACCTAGGTCAAATCGGTCCACCCTTGCCAGCTGAGAAGCCAGGCAGCCCCCTCTCTGCCCAGGCCATGGCTGACAGGGCACATCAGAGTGATGTCTGTCCACGAGAGTTTCTCAGCTTTCCTGCCTGAGCGGAGCAGTGGGGCCAGCCTCAGTGGAGCTGACGCCTCCCCACCAGGCTTTCCCTGGCTCAGCCTATGATGTTCTTTTTCAGGGCTCCTGGCCACCTGGATCCACTCTCCCGCCAGATAGGGGACGGCTGAATTTGGATCTGGTCCCAAAGCTGGGTCTTTATTAGTAGTTCTAGTGTTCCTGGCCGGGGAAGGCAATGGCACCCCACCCCAGTACTCTTGCCTGGAAAATCCAATGGACGGAGTAGCCTGGTGGGCTGCAGTCCATGGGGTCACTAACAGTCGGACAGACTGAGCGACTTCACTTTCACTTTTCTCTTTCATGCATTGGAGAAGGAAATGGCGACCCACTCCAGTATTCTTGCCTGGAGAATCCCAGGGACGGGGGAGCCTGGTGGGCTGCCGTCTATGGGGTCACACAGAGTCGGACACGACTGAAGTGACTTAGCAGCAGCAGCAGCAGCAGTGTTCCTGGCACCAGGGTTGTGTGTTTCTTATTCTCACTGTAGCTGAGGTCTTCTCTCTCGTATATCAGGGAACTTTGTCCACACCCAGAAGATGCTAGATCACTCAGGAAAAATAAAGCTAGCCAGAAAAACACCAGCCTCAGCCTCTTCAATCCACCTCGGCCTGTAAGTTCTTGGATAAGGGCCCTCTGGTCTCCTTGGGAAGTGGAGCTCTCACTGGAGTGGGGCAGGAGTCAGGGCCTGCAGGCGGTCGTGGCTGCAGGGTCATCCTTAGCTTCCTCCACTGGGCAATAGGTGGCCTGTGGCAGGTCTGATCTCAGTGGGTGGGGGACCCTGAGCCATGACCTCTGCTGGACACAGCCTACCCCCATTAGCTTCCTTCTTCCCATCTCAGCACAAAGTCAAGGTGGTTATCAACTAACATATTGTTCAAGGCAGCAGGGGCACCTCTTAGACTGGCTTATCCGAGTCCGATCCCCACCCCTTAGCTTGCTCTGCCCAGGCTCACCCCTCCCAGGTCTTTGCAGCACTTGCTCTTCACATTGTTTAGGGCTCTGAGCCGTCTGCATGGCCTGCACAGAGAGATGCCCTCAGCCCTTTACAGGACACGTGCGTATACACAAGTTCATAACCTGGATTCTAGGACCCAAAGCAGGTAAGTCTCCCTGCATGTCACTGGCACTGTGCAAACCATTGTAAACCATTGAGACTGGGTTAGATGCTCACAACACAATTACAAGGTCGATAAGTGTGTCAAATTCAGCATTACTCCTATAATGCCTGAGTGTCCAAACATCTTTCTTCTTACCTTTTTTTCCCATAAGTTTATCACTTTAGGCAAAAGTTGCTCTTCATCCTCTGCTGATCCTGGGCTGGTAATTAAAAAATCTACATCATGCCCTATCTTCTTACCCCTGATTAAAAAAAAATAGCATAAGATGGAAATAAATTAGATTTTTAGCTTTCAATTTTAAAAACTCACTTGTGTTTCTATGCCCCATACTTAAGGTTTGTGACACAAAATGCTCATGACATGCTTTTTAAACAAAAGATCCTTGTTTACACAAGTTTACTCCTTGCAAAATACATTTATGTTACAGAAAAATTTAAAATCATACATGGTGTGTATGTGATTATGCTGTTGTTTAGTGCTGAGTCCTGTCTGTCTCTTTGAGACCCTAAGGACTATAGCCTGCCAGTGGGATTTCCCAGGCAAGAATACTGGAGTGGGTTGCCATTTCCTCCTCTAGGAGATCTTTCCGACCCAGGGATTGAACCCACATCTCTTGCATCTCCTCATTGGCAGGTGCATTCTTTACCACTGAACCACCAGGGAAGCCCATATGATTATATATGGGTGGGTAAAAACTGACAAAGATTATTCTCCATGCCCACGTGTGCACACATACTCACACAGAGACAAGTGTGACAACAAGCAAACCAAGAACTATACTCGCATAATACAAGATAGGACTCTTGAAATTATGGCCTAAACTAAAGGCATTCTTGGATTCTGTGTTCTCTTCTCACTTTCTCTGTCACCTCCCACAGCCAACAGCTCCCATGTAAGAAGACCACATGGAGAGATGGAAGAGGGTATGGGAGGGAAAGAGGCTCTGAAATGCGTGCTTCAGTATCCAGCAATTGCATACATCTCTGTGAAGAGTTTGTTCATTCATTCACTGACTTCACCAATACTTCTCACATGCCTATTTTGTGCCAGGCACCACGCACTGGCTCTCATCAAGCACTAAGTTCT
Source organism: Oreotragus oreotragus (assembly GCA_006410675.1). Taxonomy (NCBI): domain Eukaryota; kingdom Metazoa; phylum Chordata; class Mammalia; order Artiodactyla; family Bovidae; genus Oreotragus; species Oreotragus oreotragus. The sequence goes on from SJYX01023081.1 coordinate 293,719, forward strand.
GAAAAGTTAGTGGGAAAAACATGTGTGGAAGCAATACAAACAAATTACTTGACAGCTGTCCAAGGGGTGCTGAGGAGGGGTGTTTCACCCAGCATGGGGAGAAGGAAGTCAAGGAAGGCTTTCTGGAGGAGGTGGCATCTGAATTGAAGCTTAAAAGATGAGGAGAAGGGAGCCAGGTGACAAATGGAGGAAACCAGTCTAAGCAGAAAGGTAGGACTGAGCAAAGTCACAGAGAAAAGAAAGCTCTGTGTGTGCAGAGAATGACAAGCCACTTGGGGTTGCTGGAGTGAAACATGAGCTGTAGGAGATGAGGCTGCAGAGAGAGACCTCCATAGGCCTTGTGTGCCACAACTCCTGAGCATGGGAAGGCCCTGAAGGGGAGGCAAAAGCAGCTTTTATCATCATTTACCTGCGGAATCCTCCTGTCATGGTGACGAAGGCATCTGGCAGAAATGCCCACACGGCCTCTTTAACCAGCACGCCAACCGCCTCTGCTTCGGCCCTGGTCACGCAGCTGACAAGGTCTTCATAATAGAGAAATCCTGAGAGGCCACAGACAGGTGAGTGGGGAAAGGGACATGTCCCATGTGAAATGACCAGCCCTCAGGGAGGGGATTTGGCCCTCACACATAGCTAACAGGGCCACAGACATCAACCCCAAACTTTCCACAGAGACTGGGTGATCTGTGTTCTCTTGGCTGCAAATTTTTCATGTTAACAATGGCTCCTATTTTCCTACAAATTCCTGACTGAGAAAGAGGCAATATTATATCCTAGAACCAGGCTATTCCAATCTGGCTTCCTACTGAAGAACCAGCCCTCTTGATCAAGAAGCTGCAAAGATTTGGGATAGGAAGTTTTGGGGTTGGAAGGTGATAGATGAATTAAAGAACTGAAGTCAAGAATAGAAAGAGAGTAGATTTGCATCTGAGGAGAGTTAGGAAATGTCACCGGTGGTCCGGTTCATTGCTTCTTTGCCTGACCATCACAGATTAATGAGAGCTCCGACAGAGTGGTTACGATGAAGAGTTGCTTTAATGACTTGCTTATTCCTACAGATCCACAGAGGAAGGCATAGAGTGGAAGAGTAATGGAGATGGGAGCTGTATCTCCAAGAACTGGGGTGAAGCATAGGAGGGGTGGGGAGCAGGGCGCAGGGGAGATCCATAGATCCATAGAACCTGAGGGCCAGCTAATGGTCCTTCCATACAAGACTCTGCTCTCTTCTCTAGGATCCCCAGAGGGAGTGTTCCAACTCTGCCAGAATCTTTCTAATAATGAGAGGCTTTGGATACCTACAAGGCTGCCCATTACCTAACTGTAAGGTCTCTGGGGGGTAGTTCTTTATCTTTTTTCCAGCTTTATTGAGGTATGGTTGACAAAAATTGTATAAATTTAAGGTGTACAACCTGAAGTTTTGATGTATGTGAAATGGTTAACTGTCGACTATTAGCCTACAATGGAATGTTTTTCAACCTTAAAAAAGAAGACAGTCTTGTCATTTGCAACAACAAGGATGAACCCCAGTTATTTGCTAAGTGAAATAAACCAGACTGAAAGACAAGCAGGCTACAGTCCATAGGGTCGCAAAGAGTCGGACATGACTGAAGCGACTTAGCGCATGCACGCACGCACACACACACACACACAATGTCTCTTAGAAGCAGAGAGTAGAATTGCGACTACTAGGGGCTGGAAGGTGGGGGAAATGGATAGATGTGTGTCAAAGGGCACAGGATGAATAAGTTCTGCAAATCTAACGTACAGCATAGTGACTACAGTTAATAACACTGTACAGTATATATCAACACAGTCATAGAGTTCCCTAGTCATTTTTCATAAAGTTGCTAACCTCTGAAAGATTGCTAATAAGTTTTATAAGATGCCACATAAGAACTAGAAGAATCTAAAGGAAAAAAGACCCATATTCTTATTCTGGATTCCTGAAGGTTCATGCTTAATAAGCATTGATGTGAACCACCAAGAAATGCTTTCTTTGTCTCCTCCTGCTGTTTCTTTCCATCACTTAAACAGAAGATAGCAGGTTTTCTTTTCATTGTTGTTGTTGTTTTCTGGCCTTCTCTTGTAGAAGATCCCCTTTTTTCATATTATTAAAAATGCTGACGACTTCCTCATTCTGTATAACTCAGAAGCCACAGTGCTCAGAACTGTGGCTATGACTTCCTTTCAAATCCCAATAATATTATGTTCTACTGCATATTAAAAATAAATGTTTAAAAGATGTACATTTTTTGACCTTGGTTCCAGAAATTTTGTCATTAAAAAAAATGACAAGTACCCTGTATAAATGGAAGTAACCAAGCCATCTTCAATCTCCTGGAAGCCTTGTCAGTCTTTCAGATGTCTGTCTCTGCTTTCTTCTAGGTTAACAAGTCCTGATTGGGTAGACAAACTCCGTGTCTAGGTTTCCACAATTTCCCCTATATGTCTTGATATTTTACAGTTTCTAAGGCTGATCCCTATTTGTGCCAAGCAACAACCCCAGTTTGTTCAAATATTATTTACTCCAAAGTTCTCTATATCAACTTTCTGACCTGGATTTCTTACCCACGCCTTTTACCCAGCTGGGACGCAAATATCTGGAAGAGTCAGTCCAGTAAGAACAGATCAACGGTGCAATCAATTTTGACATCTGGGTAAAGGAATGACAACAGCCATCAGGCAGGGCCTATTTGCTCTGTGCCAAGTTAGTCGTTTTGCCTCCAAGATCTGATCTATTCCCTACTTATGTACTGATGTATAGATGAGGTAAAGAAGGCTCAAAGATTTTAAGTAACTGTCTCAAGATCACACAGCTGGAGAGTGCGAGAGCCAGGATTTGGATCCAGGTCTATCTGATTCTAAAATCTTGGGCTTTTAGCCATAGCATGAAGAGAGGCCAAGCAAGTGACCAAGATCACCAAGACTGGAGGTGACGTATGAAGTACAGCTGACAGATCCTGACCCAAACCTGACCAGCCCATGGCAATTATGGGAGATCTTTAGGAGAGGCAATTCACCTGCTTTCTGCATTTTTGTAAATTTCAGGGTTTTGTCTGACATTATTTTACTCAGAGATCTGAACCCCATCCTGAACCATTTCTCAGATGTCTTCAGTCCCACTCCAAAAACAGAAGTAAAGAGCTGAAACAAAGGGAAAGACATGTCTTTAGTTGCTAAAACAGCCATTATGACAACAAAGTGATACTTTTCAAGGTCAAGGAAATAAGAAAAAGCATAAGTAAATCTTTGACCTAGTGTCTCCTGAATATGACAAGCAGGGGGCAATGGTGATTTTTCAGAGGCGTTTCTGTTTCAGGACATATGGTATAATTAAATGAAGCAGAAGTCAGGAGGCAGCTTCTGGAACTGCCCAGGGATTCTATATAACCAATAAGGATTGCCTGCACTGTCAGTGCATGACAACAGGTATCCACACCCACACCCCTCCACTGCCAAAGGTCTGTTACACACACTCATGCCTATTCACCCTCACGATTTAATGAGAGATGCGCATGTAGGTTGCATAAATTCCCCACCATCACACAACTGGTAAGCGGCAGAGCCCAGACTCAACTCAGTCTGTCTGTACTCTGAGCCTGGGCTTCTGCCCTCAACTACCTTTGAGGCCTGAGCATCACTTCTGAACCAAAGGGCTTGGTAGACGTCTCTGCCTATTGAAACTCAGGGAACACTGGGAGGTAATAAATCCTGCCTCAGAGTAGACAAGATGCAGTGAAGAGCTTTCCAGCACAGGTTGATTCTCTGAGAGCAGGTTTGTTTTGTATCATAGTCCTAGCGTACCCAGGAGTGACAACCTCTGGGAGGTAAGGTCATTTATATCTGACCGTAACATGGCAATAAGCTCAAGCACCCGTATTTACTCAGGCATTTGCTTCCTAGGTCACTGCTATAGACTCAGTTGTGACCCTTTCTCCCAAATTCGTATGTTGAAATCCTAACCTCCAATATGATGGTATCTGGAGATGGGGTTTGGGGAAGGTAATTAGGCTAAATGAGGTCACAAGGGTGGTGGGATTAATGCCTTTATAAGAAGAGACCAGAGAATTTGCTCTCTCCTTGTGTGTGTCATATGAGGGGATGTTGAGAAGGAGGCTGTCTGCAAACCAAGAAGAGAGCCCTAACCAGAGCCCAGTCATTCCAGCACCTTGATCTCAGAGTTCCAGCCTTTAAAACTGTGAAAAAATCATCATGTGTTAAATCATCCAGTCTGTGTCTTTGTTATGGCACCCCAAGCTGATCAGTACAACTACTTAGAATAATAGGATCAACTGAAAACCTATTTTTGACAAATACATGTACAAATCACTTACTTTGAAGGACTGATATCGTTCATCATTTAACACAGCTTTAACTTCAGAACTTTCTCCATCTTCAATAATTTCCTGCATGAACATTTGAAAAGCATTTTACACTAGTGATGTTAATCACAATCTGAGATTTTCAAATCCCCAGATATGAAGATGGCAACCCGCTCCAATATTCTTGCCATTTCCTTCTCCAAGGGATCTTCCCAACCCAGGGATCAAATCCACGTTTCCTGCGTTTTCTACATTGGTAGGTGGATTCTTTACTATTGTGCTACCTGGGAAGCCCCAGAGCCATCCAACCTCCTCTAAATAGAGTTAGATTAACAATTCAGGAAAGTTATTTTCTCACTAGCTGGCCCCACACAGCTCCAAGTGAGATAATATCGGGGTATGAATGGCACATATGCATGTGTAGCTATCTATGTAACATATATATATGTGATATAATATATATCCATATAATATGAATCAGAGAGAAATGAAAATAAGTAATGAATACCACATCTATATAGTTAACAGGAAAATTTATTAACTGCATCTCTCTCCCTCCCTCAGTAGCTACCTATTAGGAGCTGGAACGAATCACCTTTCACCCTTACCTCTATGATACACTTCACCTTGTCCCCCAGGCAGGGAATTCCTTCTGTGTCCTTCATACTGATGATTGTGAATGGCAGAGATTTAAGTACAGAAGCTGCTCTCATAAATGCCACATAAGAGACTTCATTTTCTTTAAACTCAGAATTTTCAGCCAGTATCTCAAAGGCATCCTAAAGAATAAAACCAGATGAGCAAAACACAGTCTGTTTCTTAGCCACTAGCCCCCAAGCCAGCAGTCCCTTGCAAATGCCTCTTGCTCTCTATTAAATATTAGAATGCCTGTTCCCTCAAAGGTCAGGATTGGGTGTCCTATACTTTTTCACTTCTCCTTGGTTGGATGAGCAGAGTTGAGTTGAAAAGACAGGCCACAGCATGCTTCTTAAGGAAACTTGGAATTCTGTGCCACTAGATATTCAGGAATGATTTAACTAAAAAACGACTTCTTGCTCACTGCATCTTTCTAGTCATTACTTGGCAAGATCCGTCTCTGTTTGCTGACTTTCCCACCACCCTGTGCCCAGGATTCTGCCTTGATCACTGGAAAATCCTATCTCTTAGCTTGTTGGTGAAACAGAGTCAGCACTTAGTATAGACTTGTTGAATGAATGGGTATGATCAGAAGTGGCACAAACCCGCAGGCAGGGTTATTTAAGGTAGGGGGTTATTTAAGATATGGCATGTTTGCATTTCTGGCCGAGGAGGAAGTAGCTACAGCTGTGTGGCATGATCCTCAGGGTGCTCAGTAGCTGCAATTTCCTGGTCTTCCTTGCACACCTGGGGCTAGAATTTTAGAAAGGAGAAGTTCTGTATTCAATCTACTAATGCATGTTTTATCCATTTGACTACTGATTGTAGGCTGGAGGATAAGCAGTTATGGTTTTTTCAGGTCATTTTGAAGCGTAATTATGAAACTTCAGGGCTGAATGGGGCTTTAGAGATGATCTACCTAATTGCTTATTAAGCAGATGAGGAAACAGGCTCAGAGAGAGAAACTGACTTGCTCAGGATAGTTAATATCAGGCTGAACCCAGGTCTGCTGACTCTCAATCGTATGTCTTTCCAACAAAGCTGTTTATGCACAATTGCTATCTCTATGCAATTTGCTCTTACTGTGTAGTGGACTAATTACAGTCTGTATTTAGTTATTCAGAATATTTGCCTTTGATAAGTGTTGCATCCATTAGTAACAACTCCCAATAAATAGTAAGTTACTTTCTCTAAATAATAGGCTCTAAATATATTGTCTATTTCTGTAATAGAAGGAGACCCATTCTTGACAGAAAGAGGAACCAGAGATCATGTTAGGGGAGTGGGTAAGAATGGGGAAAACCTTCCTAGATTTTCAAGAAAATTCGTATTTAATTGGAGAGCCACAGAAAGAAGCAGCAAGCCTTAGGTTTGCTATAGTTATTGTTGTAAAGCTCCATTACCGTGAATATGTGGTTATAGTTGTTTAAAGTGGTTTTTCTCTGACACGCGTACTGGGAGATCTTCTGGAAGCCTGGGTTTGGGGTAGCTGAATAGTCTGTTCTCACCTAAACAAATGTATAAAATCTATTTTAAAAAAATTAATAGTAATAGATGTGTATGAAGAAATGTGTATGAAGAAAAATAAGAGGCAATTCAATGGTAATTGTCTCTGGAAAGAGAATAATACTATAGGATGCTCAAGTTTTATGTTATATGCATTTCTAATATTTGAAATTGCTATAATTTACATGTATTATTTTTGTGATCTGAAAAAGTAACATGAAAAATAACTACTGATTAAACTTCATTTTCCTTTTCTGTGAACTTACATAGTTAGGGTCCATTGGTGAAGAGTTTGGAACTAAGAGTTTAATTTTTTTCTTTGTAAATGATCAAGGTAAGAAAAAAATAAGAACCTTCTACTTTTCTGGCTGCTAGAACATCTAGACTTCAATATTTTGAAATATTTGTGTATAGATTTTTTGTAAAAATAGCTACCATTTATTACGTGCATGTATAGATCAGGCTCAGTCTTAAGCACTTTCCATGTGTGTTATTTTAATCCTCATAAGCCATCTTACAAGATAGGCAGACACTACTGTTCTCATAATGTAAAGGAAGAAACCAAAGCTCAGAAAAGCTAAGTGACTTGCCAAAGTTCACACAGGGAGCAAGCAGAGAACCTGGGGTCTAACTCAAGTCTGTTGAGTCTATACCCCACATACAACCACTTTTAGCACACTTACAACAAGCTGGTGTTTTCTTGTAATCTCCACTGGTTTTCCCGCTCCCATACTTTCAATCAGCCAGGAGACATCAAGGAGTTCTAGCTGTGAGCTGGCTCTTATGTTCTGTACCTGAAGCCACTCGAGAACCTCTGAACCAGAGTTGTTTTCTGCTACAATGTGGGTGACAGAATCACTGCAGAATAAGACAGAGATGTTAGAGGACCTCTCCTCTTCTCCCTGAGGTGTTCAGAGCCTTCCATCTGATGGAGAAAGATGCACAGTAGACCTGACCATAGGCATGGAGAGCCTAGGCGTCCATGCCGGCGAATTCAGCTTCAGTTAGGAAAGCAACGTGGTCTATGTTACACATCAGATGCAAGAAAACTTAAGGAAACATTAGTAAGATTGTGATGGTAGTGGAAAACAAAGGCCCAGAGCTGATAGAGGATGAAATCGTTCTTAAATTAGCACCTTGCACTCTGCCTGTGGCTTTAGTGTGCCATTTCGTTTTTATTTTGCAGACGGTTTTAATCTGGTGCCTTTCAAACTTGTATGTGATCCACAGTTAGAAACACATTTATATTATGACCCAAAATAGATATAGATGTAGACGTTGATACGGATATAACATCCCACTAAATTGATCTCACAAGCCATTAATAGGTGGTGACCAGCCTTTGGGAAATAGTGCTTTGCATGTTTTTTCAAAGCACAACTCTGTGTTGTAAGACCCTGTATCTTTTCCCTAAAAAAGTACTGAGCATTTAGCATGCTTCAGCACTGTCCAAGTACTTCACATACATCATGTCTTTTAATACACACATAGCTTCTTAAGTAAATATTATACTAGTCACGTTTCAAAAATGAGGAAACTGAAAAACAGAGAGGTTAAGGGCATCCTGAAGGTCACACAGCTGGTAAATGATATTTATCTTTTTTGATTGCCTTTTCTGGTCAATATGTTATTTCTATTTTTAAACAAATCTTCAAAACCAGCATTCTGTCACTGGAACTAATCATTTTTAGGGCTCCTTCAGTTCAGATTGTCTACAAATCTGGGAAATAGCAAAAGCAAATAGCATATATAGGCATCGAAGAGAAAAAAAATTGAATTGTTTTTTCTTCTTTTTCCCACTTCTCTTGCTTGACTTCTTCTTCCTCTTTCTCCTTTTCTTGATTAACTCTTAAATTCACTAAGCATTTCTTGGTTCACTGTTCTATTCACAGCCCTAGATTCCCTGTGGTGGTGATGGGAAGGGTTTGGGTACCAAACAAGAAAAGGTAAGTTTCTGGGCATCAGCATCTTCTGTGAAGCACCTGGTTAATACGTTATGACATAGGCAGGACCTGCAAGTGGTATACAAAGAAGGAAAATAATTTAGTGTGGGTTGGGACAGGTGGATGGCTTTGTAGAAAAGCAGGATTTGTTTGTGCCTAGTTTGGATGCATGGGAGGGATAAGGTACCAAGAGTGTAGCACTTTAGATCTTCGTGGAAGAAAAGGTTCAAAGGTCAGAGGAAAGGAAGGAGAGTGGCCTGGATTGGAATGAAGAATTTCTGTTGGGAAGTAGTTGTAGATGTGGCTGAGCAAGTGGGGTAACCACATTACAGAGGGTCTTAGAAGCCTGATTGAGAAAGCTGGATCTTATGTTCTGGGATTATGGAGCCACTGAAGCTTTTTGTGAGCAGGACATGGATAGCATTGCAGTGTTATTTTAAAAGACTAATCTGGTATACACAATGATTTGGAGGGGGGAGTCATGGGTTGGGGAGCTTTGGGGAGTAAATTAAGAAGATGAATCACTGGACCAGATATAAGATGATTTAAACCTCAGTCTGGTTCCTACAGTGCTAGAAAGGAAGGCAAAGGAGACATATGATGGACAGCTGGCATCACCTATAAAAGGTGAAGTGGGGAATAGACTCAACTGCTGCTCCAGCTTATCTATCACACTCAAGTGTTATCACTTTTGGTAGAAATAGGGATTTAGGAAGTTTCATCTCTTTGGAGGAAGGTGTGGGGGAACAAAATTGAAGTTTATTTCAGGCAGGCTGCCTTGAAAGGATGGCTGGCGATCCAGATAAAAAGATTTGGCTGGGTCATAAGGCAGTTCTATTTCCAGTTTTTTTTTAAGGAATCTCCACACCGTTCTCCATAGTGGCTGTACTAGTTTGCATTCCCACCAAGAGTGTAAGAGGGTTCCCTTTTCTCCACACCCTCTTGTATGGCAAAACCAATACAATATTGTAAAGTTAAAAAAAATTTTTGAACTAATCAAAAATAATAATAAAAAAAAATGTTGCTGACAGTTGGGTTCTGGGGCTGGCACTGGGAGGGAAGTGGGACTGGAGACCAGGCTGAGACCATCGAGATGGCAGGATGTGCAGCAGGCCCCGGCAGAAAACAGTCGAGATAAAACCACCTTTTACAAGGGCCAAGGGAAGATGGCTAGCTGCTTTTCTATTCCAGGTGCATATCATTCCAAAGACTACTTATAGTAAACTTCTTGGAAGATTGTCTATCTCAAGATTTGAAGAAAACCACAGAAGAATCAATAGGATTAGACAGTATTATTCTTTCTATGTTCCTGCCTTTTGAAGAGAAACATTATTATTATATTATTTATTATGCTTATTAGTACTATTATTCTTCTAAATAAGGTTTTGATTAAACCTCAGAGGGAGATGGGTGTGCTAAGGAAGAGTTCTGGGGCTCAACTTCTAAATTTAGGCCCCTCATCATCCAGTCATGTACCACCACCCTCAGAACCCCTTCACCTGGGATTCCCCAGGACAGTGTGGGGATGTCAGAGCTCACCCTATTGGATGAGGACCATGTGCATCTCCTACTGAATTCATATAAGCTTATTCGGGAATATAAGCTATGCAGCGTATGAAAGAAGATTCCAATTTGGATTTCCAACCCCTGCTCATTGAGCAACTAGCAAACAAAACAACAATTATCAAGTACACACAAAAACAAACAAAAAAATTAAACGAACATTCATATTGTGCTATTCAGAGTTCATTACTGTTTGTCACTGGTTCCCACAAAGTAAGAGATTGAAAGTCAGTCTTAGAAACTTTGACATCATAGCACAGGCGCATCTCAGAGATATTGTGGGTTCCGTTGCTGCTGCTGCTGCTAAGTCGCTTCAGTCGTGTCCGACTCTGTGTGACTCCATAGACAGCAGCGCACTGGGCTCCTCCGTCCCTGGGATTCTCCAGGCAAGAACACTGGAGTGGGTTGCCATTTCCTTCTCCAATGCATGAAAGTGAAAAGTGAAAAGTGAAAGTGAAGTCGCTCAGTCGTGTCTGACTCTTAGCAACCCCATGGACTGCAGCCCACCAGGCTCCTCTGTCCATGGGATTTCCCAGGCAAGAGTACTGGAGTGGGCTGCCATTGCCTTCTCCGTTGCAGACCACCACAATAAAGCATTGTTCACTGTCTGTGCTGAGCCACTAGCAGACAGGATTACCAAGGAGGGTCACCTGCTCTGGTGTGTTCTGCACACAATGTCTTACTGCTGTGTTGTGACAGCTGTTTGCTGGTATAATGGTTTTCTCTCTGCCCTGAGCACTCTGGTATTGAAGATACTAATAGAACATCACCATGTGCCAGAATCACTGTAGATTAATTTTATATACTATTTCATTTAATTGTAAATAATTCTATGAGATAGATAGGTATGATTATCTCCAACAATAAGAAAAGAGAGCTTGGGAGACATTAAAAATTCACCCAGCTAATAACTGGTGGAGCAAGGATTTAATCTGAGGTCCATTTTAATCTAGAACCTGTGTTCTGGGGGCTTCCCTCATGGTCCAGTGGTTATGACTAGTAGGGGGCATGGGTTCAGTCCCTGGTCTGGAACTAAGATGCCATATCCCACGTGGCATGGCCCAAAAAGAAAATAAAACCTGTGTGCTGGGCCACACTTAGCTACCCCTCTGTGACTCTGTGCTTTTTCCAGTGAGAATATTTCCTTTTCTCAAAAGGAATAACATCAGAATGAATATTGTCATCATCAACATCATCATCATCATCATCACAATGAAGATGAAAAAACTGAGGCCTGCAGAGGTCACATGAAGGCAAGATTCAAGCCCAGGTGTGCACGACTTGAGCAATCTCCTAACGTTCTACTAGACTGTGGTTAGAGCCCTGTGTGAGGCTTTGTTTGTTTGCTTTAAGTATTTTGCTCTATTTTTTCACTTTCTGTCGTGAATTGTTTATTGTTAGTTTTCTGTGTAAGGGAATAAATATGCATGAATGTCATTTTCAAAGACAAATAAACCTGGGATTGGGGCAGAGGTAGTTTCTGCCTTGCCCCCGAAGGCTTGGGCTTTCTTCTTAAGATAAAAGGTGGCAGCAAGCTTCAGGCAGCCATCCTCAACGTCTTCTAAAGATCCTAAGGTCCTGCTGAGATGGCCGTTCCTGAAATATCAGTGGATTCCCTTCTCTAAGTTACCTAGTTTCTTAGCCATGACCAATTAACAGTACCTTGGACCAGGTTTGGGAGGTTGTGAACCAATTACAAAAATTCTGAACTAGGCTTTGGCCTTCAGCTTGCCCCAGGGAAAACCATGCAGAGCCCTCTTCTTTAAGTGGTGCTGAATTGAAATGTACTTGGCTTGGTCCTTGGCATCCCTGAGGGCAGGGACAGTGTTATAACCTGCCTGGTGATAATCATGTCTGGTGCCCAGCTCATGACAATATTCATAGAAATGGTCAACAGAGAGACCACTGGTACAATGAATTGATCATGCATGGATGTGAGAGTTGGACTAGAATGAAAGCTGAGTGCCAAAGAATTGATGCTTTTGAACTGTGGTGTTGGAGAAGACTCTTATGAGTTCCTTGGACTGCAAGGAGATCCAACCAGTCAATCCTAAAGGAGATCAGTCCTGAATATTAACTGGAAAGACCGATGCTGAAACTGAAGCTCCAATACTTTGGCCACCTGATATGAAGAACTGACTCATTGGAAAAACCCTGATGCTGGGAAAGATTGAGGGCAGGAGGAGAAGAGGACAACAGAGGATAAGATGGTTGGATGCCATCACCAACTCCATGGACATGAGTTTGAGCAAGCTCTGGGAGTTGGTGATGGACAGGGAAGCCTGGTGTGCTGCAGTCCATGGGGTTGCAAAGAATTGGACACAGCTGAGTGACTGAACTGAACTGAACTGAATAGCTCTGAAGGAATGTTTCTAAAATTGTAGTGTCTACTAGAGGCACCAAGGATGCTGGCCTAAAATTCAGATGCCTGGGTCCTATTACCAGAGATTCAGATTCAGTAAATTTCATCTAGGGCCCAGAAATACACATTTTGACAAGTTCCCTTGGTGATTCTGACATATGGTAGTCACTCACTTCTAGTAATCTACTGGTGCAACACCAACTATCCCAAAATGTAGTAGCTTTTAAAAGGCAACAATTTTGTTATGTCTCACATTTTGTGGGTCAGGAATTCAGGCAGCTCAGCTGGGCTATCCTTCTGTTCCATACGCAGCTGATGGAGGCACTGATGTTCCATGCAGCCCGAGAGTCTGGCACCTTGGTGAGGGTGGCTGGGAGCCTGGGCTCAGCAGCATCTGCCACCTGAGCACATTTAAGTGGCCTCTTTCAGGGGCAACTCAGCCTTCTTACCTGAGGCTCTGGGTCCAAGGAATAGAAGAACCCTCGAGGCCTTTTATGACCCAGCCCCAAAAGTCAGATGGTGCCATTTCTGCTGGGTCCACCAGCCCTCCCAAGGCAAGAGAAGGGAAAGTTCTTATTGCTCCATGGGGTCTGCCATATTTCAAAACCATCTCACAGCCCAATAACTCCACCTTGTGAAATAGTGCTGGAGAGGAAGATCACTCTTTACCTGCCCCAGCTCAGATGGGATCCCCATGCTGGACTCGGGGCTCAGTTATAGCAATGCTTTCCCATCCAGTACTCATTTCTCTGCAGGTACATGAGACAATTTTAGGGAGTACACAACAGAACATCTTAGAAGTTTATGTGTTAATTAAATCGATATTTTTAATTTATGTATATCAGACCCATGATTTTTATGGCTATTATTCTTTAAGCTAGAGATAAATTACAATGACTCAGACTCAGTTCAGTTCAGTTCATTTCAGTCGCTCAGTCATGTCCGACTCTTTGCGACCCCATGAATCATAGCACACCAGGTCTCCCTGTCCATCACCATCTCCCAGAGTTCACTCAAACTCACGTCCATTGAGTCAGTGATGCCATCCAACCATCTCATCCTCTGTCGTCCCCTTTTCCTCCTGCCCCCAATCCCTCTGGCATCAGAGTCTTTTCCAATGAGTCAGCTCTTCGCATGAGGTGGCCAAAGTACTGAAGTTTCAGCTTTAGCATTATTCCTTCCAAAGAACACCCAGAGCTGATCTCCTTTAGAATGGACTGGTTGGATCTCCTTGCAGACTCAGACTAGGAGCAGTTAAAAGAAACATAGTAGTCATACAATAACACACATGATAAAAGATATTATAAGAATCATGAGTATGACCCTCAGATATTCAGAAAGCTCTAAGTTTGAGAGATTAACTGACAAATCTCAGTTTTGATTTTTTTTTTTCTGAGATACCAGTATCCCTGATTTTTCTTTTTTCTTCCAATAGTTTCTCTTGCCTCTTGACACAATTAGAAAACATCTTCATGAAGAAATAGGCAGCCATCTTTTTTTTTTTTTTTTTTAAGATTGACAAATCTCAGTTTTGATTTTTTTTTTCTGAGATACCAGTATCCCTGATTTTTCTTTTTTTTTCCAATAGTTTCTCTTGCCTCTTGACACAATTAGAAAACATCTTCATGAAGAAATAGGCAGCCATCTTTTTTTTTTTTTCTTGGTGAGAAACCAGACTGATATCTCTATCTGATTCCCCCAGTTCTCATGGATGGTCACCTGCTTTTTTTGTCTTTAAAACTGTTTTTTTTCCCTGGAGAAGTCATTCTTAATTTTTTCCATCTGATACAGGACTTATTTTGTCAACAATGACTTTAAAAATAGTTATTTACAATTGAACTGGGATGTTGACAGTTAAAAAAAAAAAAATCCTCTTGCCAATTTCCCTAGCAACTGATCTGTTTCAGAATCCCTGACACTGAAAAATCAAGGTAGTTTTATTTGGTTTTATCCCACATTCTTATGGGGCTTCCCTGGTGGCTCAGATGGTTTAAAAAAAAAAAAAAATCTGCCTGCAACACAGGAGACCTGGGTTCTATACCTTGGTAAGGAAGATTCCTGGAGAAGAGAATGGCAACCCACTCCAGCATCCCAGTATCATGCCTGGAGAATTCCATGGACAGAGGTGTCTGGCAGGCTACAGTCCGTGGAGTTGCAAAGAGTCAGACATGACTGCGTGACTAACAACTAGAACCAGTAAAGACACGCTTTTATTTCCAGTCCTTGATATACTGAAGACTGAGAGGGTCTTGCCTTGATTTTTTGGCCCACATTAAATGAGACCGTGAACATTTACATTAATTTAAAGTTCACAAATTTTGAAATAAGTAATTTGAACCAAAGCAGGACAAACTCTGGGAGACAGTGAAAGATAGGGAAGCCTGGCATGCTGCAGTTCATGGGGTCACAAAGAGTCAGACACAACTTAGTGACTGGAGAACAACAACAGGACTAGAGTCTACGCTGCATGCCCTTGAACTTATAAAAATAAAATTTTCATTATTTCATTGATTACAAAGGTAATACTGTAACCAAAAGGTAACCAAACATTGTAAAAGACAATTCAGTGACAAAAATCACTCTTGGTAGTCATAGGTTCCTTTGGTTGGTTTTATATTCTCCAGATAAAGTATTCTTTGAGCAAATATTTCCTGAAGCCTACTCTGTGTAAGAAACTTGTCAAAAGTATGAAGATGAGGTATACACAGTTGCCGAGATGAAACCCTTTCCCTTGTGGAGTTGGGGAGGAATAAGGAGAAAAGCCAAGCGGAAGGAAGAGTCAGGGGCCAACCCTAAGCCATGGCTCACCCTGTGTCCAGGAAGGATGTTCCCTCCCCTAGGAAGGCTTCCAGGGGTCTTAGGTCTTCAGTGCAGAGATGTGTAGGGAGAAGCCACTCAAAGTTGGAGGAGAAAAAGTGAAGGAAAAAAAACATAATGAGAAACCAGTGAAGATGTGTTTGGACACTGAACTTTGAAGAAGTCAAGAGAAGGACTAGTTCTTTCATCTGGTGTTCAGTTTATTTTCCAAAACAGTGACTTTTAATATTTTTATTTCAAACACCAAAGATCTGAAGTGATAGGGCATTGTCAAAGATAAACAAAGCTGGACACTCATTAAAACAGTAAGAATAGAGTTTATTAAAGCAGTAAGAATAGAGTTTATTCAGTAATGACTATTGCAAAAGGGAAGAGGGTTCAGCATGAAAGACACAAGGAGGCTCAAAGTAAAGCATTGGGTAGGAAAATTCTAATTTTTAAAAAAAGATGAAAATGAGTTCAGTTCAGTTCAGTTCAGTTCAGTCGCTCAGTCGTGTCCGGCTCTTTGCGACCCCATGAATCGCAGCACGCCAGGCCTCCCTATCCATCACCATCTCCAGGAAAATACATTATGCTATCTTTTCATGCTAAGTCACAACAAAGGTACAGTTCCTGGCTCTCTTGTATGATTTTAAACATACAAAATATGATTTTAAATATGTGTCTTTGCTCACAAGGCTCAAGCCTTCTACTTGGGTACTAACAGAACCCTTAACTTGTGATGGCATGGTAGTATATCTGTCTCTTATACACATCTCATGCAGCCCGAGAGTCTGGCACCTTGGTGAGGGTGGCTGGGAGCCTGGGCTCAGCAGCATCTGCCACCTGAGCACATTTAAGTGGCCTCTTTCAGGGGCAACTCAGCCTTCTTACCTGAGGCTCTGGGTCCAAGGAATAGAAGAACCCTCGAGGCCTTTTATGACNGTATATTTTGCTTTCATTCAAACAATGCCTTTCAAAGATAGCCTTGTAGACAAACTATGGAGGTGCAAGCAGGGGAAATGTGTCCTCTGGTGGGTTTCTACTGCTTGAACAGTGGAACTCAGAAAAAGTGATCATCTGCTGGGTGATGTAACCATGGGAAGCTACCCTTCCTATCTGGCTCTTTCTTTTTCAGCATCAAAGATTTAGGTCAAGACAGAGATGGTAAGCTTAGCGAGTATGTAAAAAGAGGAGAGTTGATGCTGATAAAGTTTTAAAGCAGCTCAAAGTACTGGAATCGAGGATAAAAGAAGAATGTGACAGACCCTAGATTCCGACCCTTCTCTAGCTTGTCCCAGAGAACTGGAATATTATGAAGTTGCTCTAAAATTTAGGGTGTTGGCCATGGAATAAAGTTCAGTAACCTTTCTAATGAATGTGCAAAAATGCCTCAAAGAACTTGACACCTCCCTTTAAAAGAACCAGCTTTCTATGGTACTTGGAATAGCATGTCTTTTGCAATATAACATAAATATTAATGAAGTCCAATCCAACTATAAAGATACAGTATACATGTGCTGGAAAATTAAATAGTTCCAGATAGCTCAATACATTCAGGCACACCAATTCTAAGCTGTATATTCAGGTTCAGGTAAAGTAAGGATCAGATTTTTCCTCAGATTTAACCCTCCTGGCAGCCAAAGAATTCACTGGAAATTATGGAGATTACTGTCTACTTTCAGAACTTTTTTTAGCTCCTCTTTCTCTGAATCTTTTATATCAAAAGGTGAGGTCTAGCTGTTCCTCTTAAGAAGTGTCTTTTCTTTTAAAATAATTTCCTTTATTTTCATTTAAAAAATATGTTCATTGTAAAAAATTTGGAAAACACAGAGCATAAAAGCAGCCATAATCTCTCACTACTACCCTCATGCCCACAAATAAACAATTTGATGGGTTTCCTTCCTGTCTTTGTTCTATTGGTTTATGTCACTTGACCTAGTTCATACTGTGGAAAGAAAGCCCTCTCCTTAGGATTTTACTAGAAAGGTCAATGGATTCAGCTAAGTAATGAGAAAACAGCCACACTACAATTATATAGCTGTTCTAATTTATCCAAGTACACTGATATCCATCATGGCATCTGGTGTCACATCAAGCAGACTAGACCATTTATCAAGAATCTAAGGTCAGAGAGGAGAGAGGGGGGTCTTCCCCTCATCACATGGCTGGGAAGGGTCAGAGTCAAACTCCGAGGTCTGGAAATTTTTTTTATCTAGAGATTTTCCCCTGTAATAATCGTCATTGTCCTTGCCAATTAAAGTCTATATAGCTAACTAAGGAAATTCCGTTTGAGAGCAGGCACTTCTGCTTCCTGTGGTTTATATTTGTGTCATAAAACACATTTGTATTTAATGTGTCTTCTGAGCAGCCAGCCTGGGAACTTTGCACAGTCACATCACAGCAGCAGTTGGCTCGCTGTGCACATTTCCTCTTGTCACCCGAGCAGTTGGGTTAAGTCCCTGGCAGCAGAGCTGCCTCTTGGGTCTTCTTGTCAAAAGAAGAAACTTGCCTCCAGTTGTCTCTCCACCTACCTGCTCAGCCACCGTGTGCATTGCTCGCAGCTGTGCCTGTAACTAAACCAGTCAGCTCTTGCTGGAAGTGTAGAGAAATCAGGTGAGGAAATCCATGGGAGGCTCAGGAATTTCTGAATGGGGTATTTTAGTAAAAAAAAATTAAATGTTTCTATGAGATTTGACTCATATCTGATGATTGACTTTTGACATATTTCAAATTTTTGTCAAACTTTTGACATATTTACAAATTTCTCTAGCAACGTGTAGCTGACACTTCATCAGGATATGCTTGTCAGTTTTACTTATTTTTTTCAAGACAGAAATTTATTTTCACACGGAATTCTTATACATTTTCCTGAAAAAAAAAAATGATCAACCTATTCCTTGGACAATCAAGGCCAGCCAATTGCATCAATTATCATTGTTTATTCACTACAAGCCCTCTGGGAATTCTGTTTGGAATTATTTGTGCCAAGGTTCTAATACCATTTGTGTCTGGATTTTGTTTGGTTTTCTCTTTCATCTATTTGAGACCCATGAAGAGCTTACATAACTGTTAGAAAAAGAGCAAGGCCAGCGTGGGATGTGAGTGGGTGAACATTCGAGGCACCCTTCATGGTTGTTTCAGTTGCCTTCTTATTTGGGCTCTGAGCTCATCACTCTCAGCAAGGTGTCTTTCACCCTTGGACAGAGCCACCCCTGAATCTTTAACCAGCATCCCTCTCTCTATGAATCCCACTCAGACTGCAGTTCAGAAAAGCATGGTCAAAGCCATATTTGGGTGCCTGTGGTGAGCCAACTACAGTCCTAGCCCATCACAAACACTTCCCACCTTAGCCCAGCCAGATGTGCAGCTTACTGGCAAACCAACCAAACTATTCTTTCTGCCTCCAAGCAGCTGACAGCTTTTGTTTGGACTCAGTGATGCTTTTGTTCAGCTCAGTCAAGAGTTTCAGTTTCCCTGGTTTCAGCACTGAACTTTCCAACTAGGTTTCTGTTTATCATTCCTTGATACTTCATCTCATAATAATATGAAAGGCAAAAAAAAAAAATTACTTTATCTTTTGGTGCCAACTGGTTTCAATATAATTGTATCAAATCCCCACTGATCTTATTTCCCTTAAGTAATTGCCTCAGATTTGTTCTTTGATCTCATACCTGTTCTCCCAGTGGGAACATCACCTCTTCTATTTGCAGAGGAAAACACAGATTCCTTGGGTTCCAAAGAAGGTGTTCACAAAAACCCTGCCTATTCACAAGCTGAAATTCATGATGTCTTACCTGAGCTCATTTTCAACCCTGAATCCTTTCCTTTGAGCCAGCTCCATGAGGAAGTTTCTGCGGGTGGTTCCCATTTTCTTCTCCAAAATGAAGAGGACCAAATTTTGAAACTTGATGTCATGAGGAGGGGAGGCCTTCAAGGCACCCACCTGCCTGGGTCTCTTCTTCCGAGGGCCTGAGGAAGCTGTGCACAGCGGATCCATGGGAGAAGCTGATGCTGCCTCTGGCTGAGCCATCAGGTGGTATCTCCAGAAGAGAGGGGGAGCCTGCCCCTCCTTCTCGAGGAGCCCTGATGTCATCTCACCATCCCACCCAGCCCTGCCCTGCTCATAGCTTCCTGCCCAAGATCCAGGGAGAACTGCTATCTCTGTTCATCTGTCCAGTCTGGGCATCATAATGGGAATGGTAAATTAACTTTGCCTTTCCTATGCATAATCTCATCAGATCCTCAGAATAACTTTGTGAGGAAGGTAGGGAAGCATCATTCTTCCCATGTTATTAATTAATTAATCAATTTACTGGTTACAAATTTCTTTAGACCCCTCTTGTCTTTATTTTTGTTGCTTTTTTAACTCTCCCGAATAGTTAGCATTCTCTGCTCTCACTGCAGTACACTGGATTTCTATAGCTTGCATGGGTGTTATTCGTTGTGTGTGGTTGTTTTGATTTTACATAAATGGCAATGTTCTATTTCCCATCCTGCTGATTACTTTTTTTTTTTTACTCGGAACTCTGCTTTCAGATCCATTCACTCTGCTATGTGTTCTAATCTGTTGCCTCTGATTGTTCCATTGTATTTCATGGTGGGCACTTTAGCTATGCTGGTGCATTTATAAGTGATAAAACAAAGGCTCGGTGTACTAAATATCATCGAACAAGAAGCAGAACCAGATCTTGACTTAAGTCTTCAGGTTCCAAATGACATATATCTCAGCTTTTTCAGTAGACCGAGATTATCTGTTCAGGAGATTGAGTAATCTGTTATATAAGCCTAAAATCAATGGGATGAAATGGGATGATCTTTAGGTGAGAATTACTGCCATAAATAGACATTTTCAAAACTTTGTGTGCAAAATAAAATTAATACACTTTCATCAATACACTTCATGGATCTCATTTCCCAAGCATCTACTCTGTGGCCACAGCAAGCACCTACAAGCTTAGCTGATTGAATCCCACAACAACACTGTCTAGCATCCCCACTGGGTTTAACAGCTTGCTAAGGGTCAGAGAAGTAGTCAACAGGAAATTATTGAATTTAATCTCATTATAAAACCTGTGCTTTAACTACCAAGAAACCATCCTCTACACGTGTCTCCCCCATCGGCAAATCTAAACTCTGCTCACGCTTGCTCCTTGGAAGAAAAGCTATGACAAACCAAGACAGTGTATTAAAAAACAGAGACATTACTTTGCCGAAAAAGGTCCGTATAGTCAAAGCTATGGTTTTTCCGGTAGTCAGGTATGGATGTGAGAGCTGCACCATAAAGAAGGCTGAGTGCTGAACAACTGATGTTTTCAAATTGTGATGTTGGAAAAGAGTGCCTTGGACAACAAAGAGATCATACCAGTCTATCCTAAAGGAAACCAATCCTGAATATTCATTGAAGGACTGATGCTGAAGCTGAAGCTCCAATACTTTGGCCAGAGATGCAAAGAGCAGACTCACTGGAAAAGACCCTGATGCTGGGAAAGATTGAATGCAAAAGGAGAAGGGGACGACAGAGGACCAGATGGTTGGGTGACATCACTGACTCAATGAACATGAGTTTGAGCAAGCTCCGGGAAATGGTAAAGGACAGAGAAGCCTGGCATGCTGCAGTCCCTGAGGTCCCAAAGAGTCATACATGACTGAGCGACTGAACAACAAGATTCACTCTGCCATATTTGAGACTGTTGCTTCCTTCAAGTACATGAGCGCCTCACCATAATGCCAGGGAAAGGGGATGTGACAGCTTCCTTCAAACATTTGCAAAACTGTCTGTGTTGCTTAAGAAAGAAAGATCAAAAATCCTCAGGTTGAATTTGCAGAGTAATTGCTTCTAACTCTCTGAAAGTAAGAACTTTTTATTTACTAGGGCTGGTAAAAATAGAGAGGCCACATTGCACAGTGAAATATTACTAGTCATGAAATTTGTTTCAGTAGAGTCTAGACCACTGCTTGTTGAAATGTTACAGAAGGGATTCATACATCTGGTAAGACCTTCACTGCCGTTCTGCTGTTCCAGTGTGCTGTGACTGCTCACCTGAGCATGAGTCCACTGTGGTCCTCACTGGTGGGTGTTTGGTTACTGAAGTGCTGAATGCTTCACGTGAGAATGCCAACTTGCCCCCAGGCCTGGCATAAGCAAAAGATTCTGGCAAGAGTCTGGGACTGATATGTTCACTCCCAGGAGATGTCGAAAGGAGGAACCAGTATGTCATCTAAGTGGTAAAGGGATGGAGAAGTATAGAGACATGGCTGAGGGTTCAGGCTCTGACCTCTGGCTGCCAATACAAATCTCATCATCTCCATCGCTTTGAAGCTGTGACTTTGAGGATGGTGTTTCACTTCTCTAAGCCTCAGATTTTCCCATCTATAAAATAAAGAGTAACTGAGATAACCACAGAACAGCTGAGTGAAGTGCTGGGCACAGAGGAAGCACTTTAAATAAAGGTCAGTTGATAGTGATTTGATGTTTTGTTTTTAGGGAAGTGCCAGTTTGATCTGAAATCAGAACTATATGTTTTATAAAGCTATTAAATCATCAAAATATTATTTTAACCAATGTCTTATTTAATTTGCTTTGAATCACTAGTATGCTGAAGACATAAGACACGCAGATTCGATCCCTGGGTTGGGAAGATCCCCTGGAGGAGGTCATGGCAATCCACTCCAGTATTCTTGCCTGGAGAACCCCATGGACAGAGGAGCCAGGTGGCCTATGGTCTATAGGATCGCAAAGAGTCAGACACTGAACTTTCAGTTCAGTTCAGTTCAGTCGCTCAGTCGTGTCCAACTCTTTGTGACCCCATGAATCACAGCACACCAAGCCTCCCTGTCCATCACCAACTCCCGGAGTTCACTCAGACTCACGTCCATCGAGTCCATGATGCCATCCAGCCATCTCATCCTCGGTCGTCCCCTTCTCCTCCTGCCCCCAATCCCTCCCAGCATCAGAGTCTTTTCCAATGAGTCAACTCTTCGCATGAGGTGGCCA
>SJYX01023081.1:319456-342201 GCA_006410675.1 Oreotragus oreotragus
AACCCTGGGATTTCTTTGGAAGGAATGATGCTAAAGCTGAAATTCCAGTACTTTGGCCACCTCATGCGAAGAGTTGACTCATTGGAAAAGACTCTGATGCTGGGAGGGATTGGGGGCAGGAGGAGAAGGGGACGACCGAGGATGAGATGGCTGGATGGCATCACGGACTCGATGGACGTGAGTCTGAGTGAACTCCGGGAGTTGGTGATGGACAGGGAGGCCTGGCGTGCTGCGATTCATGGGGTCGCAAAGAGTCAGACACTACTGAGCGACTGAACTGAACTGATGCTGTTTGGATAACTATGATATAATCTTACATATATATACATACAGAGATTGAAGGCAGGAGGAGAAAAGGGTTACAAAGGTTGAGATAGTTGGATGGCATCACTGACTCGATGGAGTTGAGTTTGAGCAAGCTCTGGGAGATAGTGAAGGACAGGGAAGCCTGGCGTGCTGCAGTCCATGGGGTGGCAAAGAGTCAGACACCACTTAGTGACTGAAGAACAGAAACAATCTTCTGCCATCACTGCCCTTCTCATGCTAATTTCTGCCTAAATGTGAGCAAGTACAACACAGTTGTAAAGGAGCCAGACTGCCTGAATTCAACACTCAGACATTTATGAGCTGTGTGGCCTTGGGTAAGTTGTAACACCTCTCTGTGCAATTCTCTCATCTGTACAATGGAGGTTATAATGATTTCTCTCTTATAGGTGGTTATAAGGAAGAGTCCTGGTAAGCAGCAAGTGATAAAAAAGTGATCGTTGTTCACTGTAATAGCTCAGCTTTCTTGCCCCGCTGTCCTCCTCCGCCCCTTGTGGTATTCCCACATAACTGAGAAGTATTTCTACCAGAGAGCTTCTCACTGGACTTTTGATTTCCCTAGATTTTACAAAAGTGGTGTGAGGCCCACTAAAGAACCAGGATCTCAATGAGACTGGAAAGGTGTCCTGCCATGATTCCCAACCTGGGTGCTGGGTTACACTAGTTTCATGAAGTGTTCCATGCAAAACAAAAAGTTCTGTGATGTATCAAGGGAAACCAGACAAACTTCATGTGTGTTAGCTCACTAAAGACTTTGAGAAGCCTTGCAGTAAAGAAACCTGTTTAATTTTGGTTCGCCCAGTGTATTCCTGACTTGCTTGTTTGGTTTGTTGTGTGTGTGTGTGTTTTGGTTTGCTTGTTTTCTAGAACGCCTTGTTGAACACCACAGGTGCTGACGGCTACATGCACACTGTCTCAGGGCTTGGAGTTAGGTCTGGTGACCACCTGCCACTCACCACACTCACCAGGTATGTGGTCTTGGGCAAGTCACTTAACCTGTGGGCGCCTCAGCTTCCAGTCTGTAAAATGGCGATTACGGTGCTGACTTCCTGGCATCATAAGTGATGAAGAAGATAACACGAATATAGCCACTGGCTTCCTGTGGGTGCTTGGTGCCTATTCTACCTTAACCTTTGTCCTGCCAGTCCTATGTGCCGGGAACACGGCCTGTGGTCCTGGCTTGGGTGGACGATGGCAGCCGTGAGGAAGCAGAAAATATTCCCAGCCATTGGCTACCAATCTTTGGACCCTAGGCAGCTGTTGCTATTCTTCACTTGACCTTGATTTGTTTTTTCCATCTGGGGTAATCCTTGGCATCTGCATGATTGATCTTAGACACTTTTATCGAGTGTGAGTTTCTGGCACAGAAGAGAAGGGAGAGGGTTGCAGTTTCTCCCTGGTTGGCCGGAGAAAGTGGGCTTCTTCTAGCAAAAAACAAAAAAACATTATTTTTATCCCGAAAAGTCGTGTTGTTCTAACGTTTCTGTGCATTAGAAGAAGTCAGTTTGAGAGAGAAAACTTCTGCTTCCGGCAGTTTTATTCCTTTATATTAAAAATCTGGTATCATCTACTCACTTCAAGCTGTTGATCTGGGAACTCTGCCATCCTCAAAAGTGTGGGCAGGGTTTTGTTTTGGTTTGGTTTCTTACCAAGCACCAGTTTCCTCTGCTGCCTGAACAGCTGTGTTTGGTTCTTGGCAGTGAGTGTTTTCTGGAGCTTTGAACTGTCTCCTTGGGAGTTTCTTGAATGGTAAAAATCTTGGAAAATTTGCTTCTCACTGCTGAGAAGCAATCTGTAGTGATATATCCTTCAGCCAATAAACACAAGAAAATTCTGTATTTTAGTTAGAACTTGAGATTTCCCCTTTGTTCACAGGGTGAGAAATGATGGCGAGAATAAGGAAATCAATGGAAACAGCAGCTTATTTGTGTGACTTCTGGTCTTCATTCAAAAATACTTACTAAACTCTATGATACAAATGAACCTATCTACGAAACAAAAACGGATTCACAGACACAGAGAACAGACTGATGGTTGCCAAGGGGACAGGGGAGGGGTGGAGTAGGCGGTTGGGATTAGCAGATGTAAGCTTTTATATATAGAACAGATAAACAACAAGATCCTTCTGTAAAGCACAGGGAACCATATTCAATATCCAGTGATAAACCATAATGGGAAAGAATATTTAAAAAGAATCTATACATCTATGTATTTCTGAATCACCTTGCTGTACAGCAGAAATTAACACAATATTTTAAGTCAACCATATTTTGATTTTAAAAAAATCTATATATTTATTAAACTGCAGCTGACCACAAAACAGTGGAAGAAAGCATGGGTGTTGAGCCTGGAGATAAGAAAGTACAGGTATTTGCCTTCAAGAAGTGTTTGAAGAGGAGAGTTGGGATTTTATTTGCAAAGAATTGCTCAAAGGTGTTTGAGCAAAGGCAGAAGGTGATGAAAGGGAGCCTCAGGAAAATCAACCAGCCAGGCTTGAATGGGAAGAACTGGAGAGAAAGAAAGAGAAGGGAAGACGTTAGGAGACAGATGGAATAGTCTAGGCATGACGTACTCAAAGGCTGACCCGGGACAGCTGGAGAGAACCGAACAGTTTGAAGCGACAGAGGCAGGTCCCGGGGGCTGTGCTGCCGGCCATGGGTTGGGCAGAACTGGGTCAGCAAGGGCTGCTGGATGCCTGAGGCGAGTCCTCCAGAGCTGCCAGAATGAGGGGCATTTCCTCCAGCTCATTCCTCCAGCTCATTCCAGCTACTATCCTTACTTCCCAAACGTCTCCTTCACCTCTCTCCCCAGATCCTTTTGACTGCTTCTCGCTTGCTGGTGTCTCTGAGGTAACCAGCAGCACCTCGGATCCCCCTGGATTGCAAACCAGAAATAAGCACAGGAGTCAGCTAGGCGCCTGGGAACATGCGACTGTTTAACAATCAGCTCCCAAAGTTCCAGAGCGTTTAACGTTTAGATCTTGTTAACTGGCACTAGCCGGCTCTAACTGTGACCTGACTCCCTAGGTCAGCTTTGTTTCTAGTAAACTGGAGAAGCTGACTTGACTTTCAGCTTCAGGACGTGTATAATCTAATTGAGAGGTTGATGACAGACTCATATGGCGATGACGGCATAGCAGTTGCGGTCATCTGTGAAGAGGTTAGGCTCTAGGAAGTATGTTATCATTTAGCCTCATGATCACTCTTCAGAGCACCCAGAAGAATGTTTTAACTTGCCTCTCTTATAGCCTCCCGCTGGAGGAATTCAGAGCAGAGAGGGGTGGGGAGAGGCAAGGATGATTCTCACAGAGAAGGGAGCCTGTCCAGGGCCAGGAGGCAGGCTCGAGGTCTCAGAGAGCGCTGGAGCCTGAGCTGGCATTGGGAAGCCATGGAGACCTTCTGAGCACAGAAGTGTCAGGAGCAATTCAGTCTGATAGTGATGTGTGTTATAGTCTAGAAAGGGGGCACCTCAGAGACGTGGAGCCACAGAAGAGAGAGTTGGTGGGCGCCTCAACTGGAGTTAGTCATTCATTTGTTCACTCATTCATTCACAAGCATTTGTTGTGTGGTCACTGTGTTATAGGCACTATCCTATACAATAAGAATACAGAATAAACAGTAAGGAACTAACACAACATTGTAAAGCAATTATACTCCAGTAAAAAATAAAGATGTTACAGATGCTAGAAGAGAAAAAAAAAAGAGAGAGAGAGAGAATACAGAGTGAATAAAACAGACTATCCTTGCCCTCGTGGAGAAAAAAATCAATAAATACAGTTAATACGCTTTAACCTCTGAGCCACCAGGGAAGCCCCCAGTAAAAGAACTAGAGTAGGCCAGATGGTGGTAAGTACTAGGGAAAGAATAAAGAAGACAGGGTGGGTTGGGGACGGTGATTTTAACTAAGATGATCAGAAGGCCTCACTGAGGAGGTGACATTTGAGCAAAGACTTGAAAGAAGCAGTAGAAATGGAGACAGGGGATGAATGTGACAGACCATGGGGGCAAATTGGAAAGAAACAACTTTAAAAAGACAACCTCACAATCATTTAGACAATGGTTTGGAAAACATTAGGATCATAACCAAAATTGCAAAATATAGAATTCAACCAAATTTGGAATGTGTTTGACCTTTATGGTTTGAAAAGAGTTGGTTGAATTTTCAGTTATCTGTTACTAGACTGTATGGGGCAAATGTTACTTTGCAAGAATATCGATATTTGTAAATCTAAGGGTCTGAGGTGGACTTAGGTCAGAGTGAAATGAACAGCAAACCAAGGCTGATGATAATAATGTGCTTTGAATTCCTGGTTGCTCCTAGTCCCTTAGGAATGGGCCTTTCCCTGCTCCTGCTACAGACATTTATCATGAAGGTCATGACCCCACCCCTGCAGTGGGTGCTGTGGTGAACCGCCTACAGCCCCCACTTCAGGACCCACGCACCCGTTTCCTCTGCTGCTAGGAGTGCTGCCAGCCCATGGCTTACTGCCAAAGGGAGCCACCTGGCTTGAGGTCAGGACCCTCTCTGGGGACAGCTGCATCCAATTCCTGGTGGGGGAGGGTTATGAAGGCGAGG
Organism: Oreotragus oreotragus; assembly: GCA_006410675.1. Lineage (NCBI taxonomy): Eukaryota > Metazoa > Chordata > Mammalia > Artiodactyla > Bovidae > Oreotragus > Oreotragus oreotragus. The sequence goes on from SJYX01023081.1 coordinate 324,356, forward strand.
CCATCTTGTTTCAAGGGGTGACAACTCTGAAGGGCCCCCCAACTCCAGAGCATCCTATAGGACTGGCTGAGGCCTGTGTTGTGGCTCAGCTGCTCTCTCTGCCTCTGCCACTCCCTTCATTCCCCTCAAGGTGTTGATCCCAAGAGCATCCTTAATAGACGGCCTGCACGCAAATCCCACTTCAAGGCCAGCTTCCTGAGAACTTGCCCAGAGAACACCCCTTTGTTACTTAGCCTATTTTGATTGCCTTCTGATCCTAACTACCTTTCTTTACGCAAAGAAGCTCGGCCTGTCTTCCTACCCAGGTTATAACCTCCTTGAAAGCAAGGAGACTGTCTCTGATCTCTTTGTGTACCCTCCAGAGTCCTTGTACATACATGATGGTCCCTAATTACAGGCTCAAGAACCCCTTTCTGCTTTCGTCCAGGAGACCAATGAGAACCGTGTGCATGACACACCCCTGGTGCATAGAGGCAGAGAGCTCAGGCCCACAGATGTTTTTGCCAAACCATTTCTCTAAAGCTGGTTTTGCTGGGAATGCAGCCAAAACCCTTTCTTATTCCCTACCAGGAAGTGAAAGTCTTTTATCACCACCTGGGAGGAAAAAGGGGTTCAACCGCTCAGGCCCAGTAGAAAAAAAAAATCTCTCATTGGTGAATATGGCCTGAAACTCAGCTCTTGATACAACTTTGAGAAGTTTCTTTTGAATGCATGCTTCTCAAAAAGAATCACTGAGAGGGTGAGAAGCAGGGTTTCCTTAAAACATATAACCTTTTTTTCGTAAAGGTTTGTGAGCAATTGTTTACTTTCTGCTCAGGCACTCAGTCATGTCTGATTCTGCAGCCCCTTCGACTGTAGCCATCCAGGCTCCCTCTGTCCAGGAAATTTTCCTGGCAAGTACACTGGAGCAGTGGCCTCCTCACTGGCTCAGTGATAAAGAATACACCCTGTTCCCTCAATGGAGGAAACATAAGAGATGGGGGTTACAATAAGAGATGTGGGTTCGATTCCTGAGTCAGGAAGATCCCCTGGAGGAGGGCATGACAACCCACTCCAGTATTCTTGCCTGGAGAATCCTCATGGTCCGAGGAACCTGGCAGGCTACAGTCCATGGGGTCGCAGAGTCGGACACAATTGAAGCAACTCAGCACGCAGCACACACATGCTGGAGCAGGTTGCCATTTCCTACTCCAGGGAATCTTCCTGACCCAAAGATCAGACCCATGTGTCTTGCATCTCCTACATTGTCAGGAAGATTCTGTACCATGAGTGCCACCTGGGAAGCCCTTACCTTCTAAACATAATCTCCCCAAATTCATATGCAATGTTTTAAAATGGTGGATACAACAGCTTAGCTTGTAGTTCTGTGCTAAATTGTGCAATTGCATTCAATCAAAGTGTTTTAACTTGTAGAAACTATATGCTATTCTGGTGCAAAGAGGCTAACTCCTTTCAGAAGTTTTCTGAGGTAGCAGGTTACTTAGTTTCAGAGAAAATAAACCCATGCTCTGCTAGTAAGTGTGAGTTTTATTAGAAAAGGCAGGAGAGAGCACAGAAGAAAGAGCTTTGGTGGAAGGAAGAGGTTTGCTTCAGAGAGCTTTTGGGGAGGACAGGGGGAGAGAAGACGGGGAAGTCCCAGGAAAATCAAAGCTGAGACTGGCAGCTCAGAGATGAAAACTCAGTAAATTCTAGATGTTAGAGTCTCCTGGGGCTTGTGGGTGTTTTAGTCAGCTCAGGCTGCTGTAACAAAAATAACAGATGGATAGGCTTAAACAACAGAAATATATTTCTCACAATTCTGGAGGCTGTGAAGTCCAAGATCAAGGTGCTGACCGATGCAGTTCCTGATGAAAGCCTTCTTCCTGGTTTGCAGACTGCCACCTCCTTGCTGTGTCCTCACATGGCAGAAAGTGATCATGTCTTTTGTGTCTCTTCTTTTTTAAATGTTTTATGTTTTGGCTCTACTGCATAGCTTGTGGGGTTTCATTTTTCGGACCAGAAATTGAACCTGGACCCCCGCAGTGAAAGCCCTGATCCTAACCACGAGGCAACAGGGAACTGCCTGTATCTCTTCTTGTAAGGGAATTAATTCCGTTTATGAGGGCTACACCTTCATGACTTAATAGGCTCCCAAAGGCCTCACCTCCAAATACCATCACACTGAGAATTAGGGCTTTAATCTGTGAATTTTGGGGAGATACAAACATTCAGTGGATCAGAATGGGTGAAAAACAAAAATGAAAGCATAAAACGCAGTTTGCCTCTTATATGCATACTTTATTACACACGTATTTTTTTCCCTGCTTAGAATTTTGGTTCTGACCCTGGCTACATTGTTGCTGTTCAATCCGTCAGTCTTGTCATATTCCTTGTGACCCCGTCCACTGCAGCATACCAGGCTTCCCTATCCTTCAGTGTCTCCCGGAGTCTGCTCAAACTCATGTTCATTGAGTTAGTGATGCCATCCAACCATCTCATCCTCTGCTTCCCGCTTCTCCTCCTGTCCTCAATCTTTCCCAGCATCAGGGTCTTTTCCAGTGAGGCGGCTCCACTACCTGAGCTTCAGGCTCTTAGCTCCCAGACTAACAGAATCTGAATCTCAGAAGATGGGGGTGGGACTTCAGTAATTTGTGTTTTACAAGCTCCATAATTATCTTCCTGTGCTGCAAAGTTTGAGAAACAGCTTAGAATTTCATGTGTATGGCTGCCATTACTAACTCTATATTAGTCTCCTTTATATATAGCTAAAAATAGAGAGAGAGACATAGACACCTTCCCTACTGCCTTTTGATATTTGGATATGCTAAATCAAATCACTCCTTTTAATATGTGGAACATTTTCCTCAGTATTCTGGACAACTCAAACCTGTACCAGCCAACACCTGTCAGATGGCATCAGGCAGAGCCTCAGGAAAAGGCATTGCCCACTCTGAGTACCAGCTCCCTTCATCACCACTCCATAAGAAGATGTCGTAAGGACACATGGTCACCTGCTCCTCTCATGTACCCAGGTGCTATCTTGGGGGTGTCACGTTTCCTGGAGTTTCATGGGACAGTTTAAATTCTTGGATTGGACCAAAATGATCAGAGAGAACTACACTTTAGTTCTTTCCCCATATTCCAACAAGAAGAAAGAAAATCAGCTCTTCTGTAGACAAAGTAACAAAACTCACATTTGCTCTGCTCAGATCTTACACCCTGACACGTGAGCTTATAAATCCACGTGCATATGCCTATGCCTATATCTATGTATACGTACGTAACCAGAGAACTGAGAAGTTCAGGCCAGCAGTAGGCAGCACCTGGCATGGTGCAGGATTCTGGCTGCAGAGAAGAAATATCAGCCTCTTGGAGGCAAATCCTGACATATGCTTATGGGAAGTGGCTGCAAAATGAAACTCATCAGTGGTGCCATTGACAATCCAGTCTACTGGGAACCGCTCCCATCGTTCAGTGAGCAGGCCAGATACAGGGTGGCTTCATTCCCAGGGCTGCTGCTGCCCCTCTCATGGAAGTTCTTGTTGTCCCCATTTGGTGTCACTATTTTCTCTCTTAAAACGTCTCTAGGTTGTAAAGCAAAGTTCCTGTTGGAGAAAGTCTGGAGCATTCAATTGTGAATAAATTACTTTGATTTCAAGTTTTAAAAATATTATTTTAGCAGATTCTCAATCTCGGAAGCCCAGGAAGGTAACTGTGGAGCTTGTGAAAAAGCACACAGATGCCCAGCCTCACCCTCACCTTCTGAGATTGAGATTTCATTGGTCTGAGGTTTGACTGTGTGGATCACCACAGATTGTGGAAAATTCTGAAAGATATGGGAATACCAGACCACCTGATCTGCCTCTCGAGGAATCTGTATGCAGATCAGGAAGCAATAGTTAGACCTGGACATGGAACAACAGACTGGTTCCAAATAGGAAAAGGAGTACATCAAGGCTGTATATGGTCACCCTGCTTATTTAACTTCTATGCAGAGTACATCATGAGAAATGCCGGGCTGGATGAAGCACAAGCTAGAATCAAGGTTTCCAGGAGAAACTCATCAGTGGTGCCGTTGACAATCCAGTCTGTCATCTCAGATATGCAGATGACACCACCCTTATGGCAGAAAGCAAAGAAGAACTAAAGAGCCTCTTGATGAAAGTGAAAGAAGAGACTGAAAAAGTTGGCTTAAAGCTCAACATTCAGAAAGCTAATATCATGGCATCCAGTCCCACCACTTCATGGCAAATAGACGGGGAAACAGTGGAAACAGTGGCAGACTTTGTTTTTTGGGCTCCAAAATCACTGCAGATGGTGACTGCAGCCATGGAATCAAAAGACTCTTACTCCTTGGGAGAAACGACATTACTTGCCAACAAAGGTCCATCTAGTCAAGGCTATGGTTTTTCCAGTGGCCATGTATGGATGTGAGAGTTGGACTGTAAAGAAAGCTGAGAGCCAAAGAATTGATGCTTTTGAACTGTGATGTTGGAGAAGAATCTTGAGAATCCCTTGGACTGCAAGGAGATCCAACCAGTCCATCCTAAAGGAGATCAGTCCTTAGTGTTCATTGTAAGGACTGATGTTGAAGATGAAACTCCAATACTTTGGCCTCCTAATATGAAGAACTGACTCATTTGAAAAGACCCTGATGCTGGGAAAGATTGAAGGCAGGAGGAGAAGGGGACGACAGAGGATGAGATGGTTGGATGGTATCACCAACTCAACAGACATGAGTTTGAGTAAACTCCTGGAGTTGTTGATGGACAGGGAGGCCTGGTGTGCTGCAGTCATGGGGTTGCAAAGAGTTGGACGCTACTGAGCAACTGAACTGAACTGAGGTGGAGTCTGGTTCTTGATATTTTAGAAGCTCAGGTAGTTCTATTGTGTAGCCAGTGTTGTGAACCAAAGTCCTAAGTAGAGAACAAATATTTATGTAACAATGTATGCATATAACATGCAAACAGTGGTTTACGGTTTTGTTTTCATTTTTTTACCCATTGTTGTGGGCTCAGTTTTTGTCTCCCTGAAATTCACTCCTTCATTTTCTGTTTTGTAATTTCTCTTTGTGCAGAAAAAGGATAGCATCTTCTTTATGTACAAAGGACAATGTAGGGTTACACCATTCATTTATTTGACAAACAGAAGTTGAAGATCAGCATGGTATAACACAGGTTCCTCCTCTTAGAGGACTTTTCTTCCTGACCCAGGGATCGAACCCAGGTCTCCCACAGTGCAGGTAGACTCTTTACTGTCTGAGCCATCAGGGAAGCCTTGGAGGTTCCAGCTGTCAGCATAAACTGGGCAGAGGCCATAAGGAAAGAGGCCGGTCCTGGGTTTGAGTCTGGCTTTCTCATTTAGCGACTTTTGTGCTTGGGTAAGACACTTAACCTCTCTGAGCCAGTATCCTCACACGTAAAATATGCATAATAAATAACCAGTTTACCCTGAAAATTAAAGGTGTTAACTTGCACTAATGGGTACATATTGAATGTCTGTTTAATGTGTAGGTAAGGGCTACTCTGGCCTCATAGTCCTCCAGTTCTGAGGCTGTGCAATAGTGTGGGGTTTGAAGCCTAGTGTAGGTTCCATCACTTACACCTGATGACAGGTAAATGGCGGAAATCCTCCCTGTGTGAATCTAAACTGTTCTAGATATTGCCCATCTACAAACTGCTCTCCATGAGGATGTACTATGTTATGCTCAGATTATACATAATTCTCTCACACTCAACACAGTGCATTTTCGAATATTATTTGGGATCTTTGACACTCTGACTTGTGGAAAGGTATCTCAGTGGTGTTTTCATTTGCATTTTCTTTAATATAAGTGAGTTGTGTTTGCATTTGCAGTTTCTTTAATACAAGTGAGTTTATGCCCCTTTTTCATCTGTTTTTATAAACCATCCATCTATATATTTGTCTATTTTTCTATTGCATGTGTTGGGTTTTTCTTACTGATTTGTGAGATTTGTTTACTTATTACAAAATAAGACCTTTTTGATTTGGTTAATGGTGATGTTTTTCAAACATATAGACTTTTTGAATAGTATCTCAGTCTTATCTTTTATGACTTCTATGTTTTGTTTCTTTATTTTAAAACAAATTTATTTATTTTAATTGGAGGTTAATTACTTTACAATATTGTATTGGTTTTTCCATACATCAACATGAATCCGTCACGGGTGTACGCGTGTTTCCCACCCTGAACCCCTCTCCCACCTCCTTTCCCATACCATCCCTCTGGGTCATCCCAGTGCACCAGCCCCCACGCATCCTGTATCATACATCGAACCTGGACTGGTGATTCATTTCACATTTGATATTATACATGTTTCAATGCCATTCTCCCAAATCATCCCACCCTCGCCCTCTCCCACCGAGTTCAAAAGACTGTTCTATACATCTGTGTCTCTTTTGCTGTCTCACATACAGGGTTATCATTAGCCTCTTTCTAAATTCCATATATATGCGTTAGTATACTGTATTGGTGTTTTTCTTTCTGGCTTACTTCACTCTGTTTAATCGGCTCCAGTTTCATCCATCTCATTAGAACTGATTCAAATGTATTCTTTCTAATGGCTGAGTAATACTCCATTGTGTATATGTATCACAGCTTTCTTATCCATTCATCTGCTGATGGACATCTAGGTTGTTTCCATGTCCTGGCTATTATAAACAGTGCTGCGATGAACATTGGGGTACACATGTCTCTTTCAATTCTGGTTTCCTCGGTGTGTATGCCCAGCAGTGGGATTGCTGGGTCGTATGGCAGTTCTATTTCCAGTTTTTTAAGGAATCTCCACACTGTTCTCCATAGTGGCTGTACTAGTTTGCATTCCCACCAACAGTGTAAGAGGGTTCCCTTTTCTCCACACCCTCTCCAGCATTTATTGCTTGTAGACTTTTTGATAGCAGCCATTCTGATCGGCATGAGATGGTAACTCATTGTGGTTTTGATTTGCATTTCTCTGATAATGAGTGATGTTGAGCATCTTTTCATGTGTTTGTTAGCCATCTGTATGTCTTCTTTGGAGAAATGTCTGTTTAGTTCTTTGGCCCATTTTTTGATTGGGTCATTTATTTTTCTGGAATTGAGCTGCAGGAGTTGCTTGTATATTTTTGAGATTAATTGTCAGTTGCTTCATTTGCTATTATTTTCTCCCATTCTGAAGGCTGTCTTTTCACCTTGCTTATAGTTTCCTTTGTTGTGCAGAAGCTTTTAAATTTAATTAGGTCCCATTTGTTTATTTTTGCTTTTATTTCCAATATTCTGGGAGGTGGGTCATAGAGGATCCTGCTGTGATTTATGTTTCTTATTTAAAAAGCCCCTTTACCATGCTTAGATTCTAAAAGAAGGGGAAAAAAATCTCATGTTCTCTTTTAGTTTTCTTCTGGTTTTATTTTTATGTTTAAATCTTTAATCTACTTGGGACTTATTTTTGTGTACAAAGTGAGGTGTTGGATCCAAGTTTCTTCTCCTCCAAGAAGCTTTGTGTTGTCCTAGATCCTTTTATTAAATAAGCCATATTTTCTCGACAGATTCGAAACCTACTTAGGTTTTGAAAGAAGGTCAGTGGCTTCTAAATTTGGCAGCAGGAGGAGATCCAAGCAGCAGAACCTCAGACTAGGCTCTTATCTTTTTTTGAATTGTGTCTCTCTTCATTTGGAAAAAGAAGAAATAAATGTGCATTGATCTGAAATTTTAGTTCAACAAATAGCTGTGTGGGAGAATGGAAAGAACATGGGCTCAGGACCTGACTTCATTTCTCCTGTTGAGTAATTGTGGGCAAGTCACCTCACTGTTCCGTCCCTCAGTTTACTCCTCTGTAAAACAGACCTAATAATATCTTCTATGCTGTACTATACTGTGAAGTTCAAGTGCATTCATATATGTGAAAGAGCTTTACAAATTATGAAGGGCAGTAGGTATTTTAGTTGTTCTTTGAACCTTTACAAGTTGGTACAGCATTACCACTTGACTTAGGCAACAAAATTCTAGATTTTTAAATGTATCCACTTTCTTGAAATCCTTCTGACTTCTTTGGAGATGTTTAACTTCTTTGTCCTTGCTGGTGAATATTCTGGGTTTGCTAGTTTTGTTTATTTGTGTGTTTTCTGACAGCATCTGCGTCGGGGGAGGTAGTGAGAGGAAGAGTGGGAAGTCTAGGAAGTTAGAGTCACCCATTTGGTGTTGAGGAAGAGGGACGTGAATCTGCATGGGAGAGTGATTTGGTGGAGGGATGGAAAACAGGGAGAATCACAGTGACAATGAATCGGTATACCTGCCATCTTAGAATTATTTCCTAGAAAATGTGAAAATGTTCTGCTTCATAATTTAATTTACAAGAGGGCAGAACAGCATAAAATGTTAAGAGTCAGATAGTACAGTAGTTGAATCAAAATCCCTTCCCTTTTTGCAGGCCCAGTTTTCTCATCTTTGAAATGGCAATTCGTATATATGCATTCCACATGCTTGTGCGAGACTAAATCAGGGATTGAAGCAGTCAGTCAAAGAAAAAGCAAAGATCTCATAATAATGACCCTTGTGAAAAGAAGCAGAATCTGTCTGCACCCAGTCTTGCTGGAGTCCAGGCAATTACCCTTGCCCATCCTGCAGACAAATACCTCTCTCCACTTTGAAGCCAGTGACAAACTGGACAGAGGAAGGTGCCTCTGATATCCCACCAAGTTTACAGGAAAGGACATAGGATGATGACTCCATCACCACAAGGGAAAGGTAGAACGTTCAGGAGGAGAAGGGGTGGGGCCACTAAATGTGTGCGCCTAAGTTGCTTCAGTTGTGTCTGACTCTTTGCAACCCTAAAGACCATAGCCCTCCAGGCTCCTCTATCCATGGGATTCTTCAGGCAAGAATACTGGAGTGGGTTGCCATGCCTTCCTGTAGGGGATCTTCCCAACCCAGAGATCAAACCTGCATCTCTTATGTCTCCTGCATTGGCAGGCAGGTTCTTTACCACTAGGGCCACCTGGGAAGCCTGGGGCCACTAGCCCGGGGATTTAAAAGAGAGGTGTCCATGGGGCCAGTAGGAGAAGGACCAGCAGAGAATCCAGCCACCATTTGTGTTGCAGCTGTGGGACACTTAATGAAGAAAAACGTGACTGTGGCTTAATTGCCTGGAGCCAGAGAAATCTGTTCAGAATTCTCTCTGCTGTAAAGCCGGTTTTATCAACCATTTTGTAGATATGTTGCTGCTGCTGCTGCTAAGTCGCTTCAGTCGTGTCCGACTCTGTGTGACCCCGTAGACGGCAGCCCACCAGGCTCCCCCGTTCCTGGGATTCTCCAGGCAAGAACACTGGAGAGGGTTGCCGTTTCCTTCTCCAATGCAGGAAAGTGAAAAGTGAAAGTGAATTCGCTCAGTCATGTCCCACTCTTAGCGACCCCATGGACTGCAGCCCACCAGGCTCCTCTGGATGTTAGATGATGGCTAAGGTTGCTCATGGCTCTCAATACTCAGAGCCCTTCCGCATACATTATTGCAAATGCTTCTAGCCTCAGGGGAAAGGTGAACTCAAAACTCCTTTTCCACATTTAGCACATTTTATCAAGTTCTAAAATTTTGAAAACAGGTCACCCAAATTACAATATTTTCTCTGGGTCAGTTGTTATGAATAAGTGAATTGTAAGGAGGTATATTGGAAACTACCAAAGGATGTCTGCACTTTTTTGTAAGGTCACATTATTAAATGTTCAATGTAAATTTTCTGGTTAATTATATACCAGCCTAGAGAAATGTGCATGTGTCTATGTGTGTGGGCTCTCATTAATAAAACCCCCTAGGAGGGCCAGCTCCATGGGCACGTGGCCTGTGTGGTCACATAGTGTCCTGACACTTAGAAGAACCCCATGGTTGGTTCAGGGCTCTGCTGTCATAATCCTGAAATTCTTCACTTGTTAACAAGAGGTCTCACATTTCCATTTTGCACTAGATCCCAGAATATATTAGCCAGTCCTGTCCTGTTCACTGTGAAATATTGGACTTTGTTCAAATGGCCAAACAAGTTTTTTTGTGTGTGTTTAATTTCCTAGTTATCAGTATCTATTTTTTTTAAATGCTTACTCTTCATAAGATATATATAAAATCATATGCTAATGCTTACAGGGAAAAATGTTTCATCACACCAATGTACACACAAATGGTATGAATTTTGAATAAACAGCAATAGATAAAAGGTTTTGAAAGAAAAACAATGTAGTTGAATTAATTTCTTTGGTTCAGGAGGATTAATTATAAACACCTCATCTCCTATCATTAGAGGAAGTGAAAGAGAAATAGAGACTGAATAGAGAAGATCAGTCAAGGGTCTAGAAAAGAAACAGAGAGGAATTAGGGTGAGAGAAAGAAATGAATCAAGTACTGAGCCCTATAATCTTCTTTCCATGGAAAACAAACATTTCGCATAGCTTGCCCCTTTCTAATACATGCATTATCTGACGATATTTTTTGACTTACCAGGGAGACAGATTGTGTACTCTCTTTACTGTGGTTTTTAAAAATTTCTGCGTCTGGCTTGCTTCAAAGCAGACTAGAAACCTCATCTTGGTGATCTCCTTGGGTGACTGGACTCAAAGTAAAACCAAGCTGTTCAGGTGGCTTTGATCTCTTAACTCTGCCTGTGCTTGGAGGTGCTTTACTATTTTGCCCGAACCTGAAATAATAAGGTTTACACATAAGCTAAGCTCTTTTCTTATACTGTGCAAATATATATCTTTATCCCTCTGAATTTTCAGCACTGCTCTTTCAGTTTTGCAGCCCCGGGCATGTCTTTCATCAAGTTAAATGGATATGTGTTAGCTGAAAAAATGATTCTGTTGCTTTAAGAGGGGAAAAAAAAAGTTACACTTGGTCAGTCTGAAAATGTAACACCTGGCACCCATATTTAGAAATTTTTAAACACACACACACACACACCAGCCTCTAGCACCGAAGTGTGCAAAACATTACAGGAAGCTCATTGCTTAAAAGCAGTGTGAGTTCAATAATTTATTTGTAAGTCTGTTGTTTGGAACTCGAAAGCACTGTTCCCCATAGAAGCAAAGCTATAAATGGTGCTTTGGTCCCCAGGCTCAAAAAGACTGTTGGAAAAATGTCTGCTCTGGTGATGAAAATAGAAAACGACTCTCTGCAATATAGTAACTGAGCCAAAGAGAAAAACTAACAAAGTAAGAACTGGTTGGCTTTGAATGCTTGTGCTTGAAGAGGAATGGGCTTCATCTGAGGAGGCAGCACTATAGACCTAACTGGAGGTTCCAGGGGGATCAGGAGTCTTCCATAGCCTAGGCTCTTTGAAAGTTCAGTTTAAAGCCTTGGTGTTCTCTTCCCTCATGCAAACCACAGTGTTTTGCTGCAGCTTCCATGGTTGGGTTCTATTTTGGGCACAGAATAGAATGGAGAGCAAGAGAGGAAGGGAAATTTTCCTGAGATGTCTAAAGTATTGGAGAAAAAGAGAGAAGGGATAAATAAAGCGCTTTGACCTTGTGGTACCACAACTCCTACTGTTCCTTTGGTATAGAAAGTTCCCTTTATGCCTCTCCTGCCGCACAGGGAACTTCCTACTTGTACATAAAATGCCAGCTCATAGGTCCTCTTCTCTGGGGAACTGTCCCCATTTTCCTTACTTCCCCACTAGCTCTCAGCACAGCTTATAAATATCTCTAAGAAAGCATACTTCACATCTCTGTGTAATCATGTATTTGTATGTCTCCTTCACCTGACTGGGACCCATCACAGGAAGAAATCATTTAAACTGATTTTTTTAAGTCTCAGGAACCCACACAACACAAGAATGTGTATTTCATTTATCAAAGCAGAAAGCAAGCTGTGAGCAGAAGGAAACAAGACTAGGGGAGATAGTGGGGATGTCATTCTGCCAAAGGGGAATATTGGAGACTGTGGGGACGAGGTTTCAGATCAGAACCTTCCCGTCTCCCACCATTTACTTTGTTGGTCCAGAACCACTTGCTTCTTGCTCAAGATGAATGGGGAAAAGACACCTTGAGGTGGGTTAGGTGAGATGGAGATTGCATGGAAGCCATTGCTTTATGTGCTATGGTGATAATATTTTGAAGTTTCTCTGATAGCTAAACTCCCTTCTTCCAGTGAAAGCTTCTGATTATCATGTAGGGATCAACCACATGATAGCCTCTGACTCAGGCTATAGGGCATAGGATAGCCTCTGACTGAGGTCCAGGATGGAGCACAGGTTACCACTCTCCCTCTGACTTTGGAGTTTGGTTCGGGGAAGAGATGTGGCCAAAATATCCAATCAGGGTAGATCTCACTTTTGAAGGTGCTGTCACGATTCTGTTGTACTTGACCCTGAGGGTCTGTGAAGCTGAAATAGAACAGTGGTATCCTGGCGAATGTTTAATAATTGGCTCTCAAAAAAAAAAAACCCATCTGTAATTTGAGATATTTGCCAATTCTTATGCTATAAACATTTCCACCATAGCTGATTTCAAGCTCCAGCCTCATATTGCTGTGATGGTAAGGTAGAATCACCATCACATGGTCCTTCCACCACAGTCAGAGATACAATGGATTTAAATAACCTCAAGAGCACAGATAAAAGCAAAATGTAATAAAATAACTAGAAAATATGGGTTTCAAATATGTATTACCTTTGTTTTAATTACTACTTAATTGTATGCTTAAATAATTTATCTCTTTCAAACAATGACTGTTAACAACAGGCTCACAAAGTGCCTAGAATTTTAACAGTTGTTTCTCAAAAGCTGATATGAACTAGATCCAGCAACCCACTGAGCCCCAGCCATCCAACCTGTAAGGAATTAACCAAGAGGCCCAGAGTGTGAAAAACAGTCCTAATCATAATGTTTACTATAAAACTCTGTAACATGTTCAGCCCAGGAAAGTTCTGCCATTCATGGCTTTAATCGAGTGATTGATTAATATGATTCCTTTTTTTTCTTTCTTACCATATTGCTTATACATCCTACTTTGCTTTTCTTTGTGACTGAGCTAGAGTCTGCAGTATAGATATGTATAGCTAATAAAATTCCACTTTAAAATAACACTATGCCACTTCAAAAGTAGTGTCAGTACATTATAATAAAATAATTCTAATTTATTTCCTCTCATCCTTTGTATTATTGCTGTCATTCATTTCACTTATATATAAGCATGCATAACCATATTCATTGAAAAAGACCCCAATGCTGGGAAAGATTGAAGGCAGGAGAAGAGGGTGACAGAGGATAAGATGGTAGGATGGCATCACTGATTCAATGGACATGAACTTGGGCAAACTCCGGGAGATGGTGAGGGACAGGGAATCCTGGTGTGCTGCAGTTCCTGGGGTCGCAAAGAATTGGACATGACTTGGCGGCTGAACAACAACAAAGCCTATACATAAAATGTGTACTTAAACACACATACACTGTTGATATTATTTTGAATAAACTGTTATCTGTTAGACCAATTAAGAATAAGAAAAATAAAAGTTTTCATTTTACCTTTACCCATTCCTTCTTCAGTTCTCTTCCTTACTTTATGTAAACTGATTTTGACCAATATTATTTTCCTTCTCTCTAGAGAACTTATTTGGGCTTCCCTGGTGGCTCAGTGGTAAAGAAACTGCCTGCCAGTGTGAGAGACACAGGTTCGATCCCTGGGTGGGAAAGATCTCCTGGAGAAGGAAATAACAACCCACTCCAGTACTCTTGCCTGGGAAATCCCATGGACAGAGGAGCCTGGTGGGCTACAGTCCACGGGGTCGCAAAAGAACTGGACACGACTTATCAACTAAACAACAAAGAACTGATTTCAACTGTTCTTGCAAGGCAATTCCAATGGCAACAAATTCCCTCAATTTTTCTTTGTCTGATAAAGTCCTTCTCTCTTTCTTCTCCTTCTGGTATTCTCACTGCATGTGCTACAACCTTTTTCGTTATCCCATAACCCCCCTTGAGTACTCTGTTCTGGGTTGTTGTTCTTTTTTTTTTCTTTTTTTCCAATCTTTGTCCTCTTGGCTTTTCAGATTTGAGGATTCAGTTGAAATCTACTCTAGCTTTGAGACTGCTTCCCTAGCCAAGTTCGGTCTACAAATAAGTCCATCAAAAGCATTCTTTATTTCTGTCACAGTGTTTTTTTAATGTCTTACTTTTTTTGTTTTATTCTTTCTTAGGACTTCTATCTCTCTGTTTACATTGCCTACCTGATTTTGCATGCTGGTTCCTTTATCCATCTGAGCCGTTAACATGTTAATTATAGATGTTTTAATTTCTGGTCTGATAATTCCAACATCTCTGCCATGTCTGGCCATAATGTTTGCTATGTCTCTTTAGATTGTGGGGTTTTGCCTTTTGGTATGCCTTGTAATTTATTTTTTTGACAGCTAGACATGATGTATGAGGTAAAAGGAACTGCTGTAAAAGGCCTTTAGTTCCATGGTAGTGAGGTATGGGGGAGGGGGAACATTCTGTAGTCCTAGAATCAGGTCTCAGCTGTTCAGTGAACCTGTTCCTCCGGACCATGAACTTAAAAACGCTTCTTTTTTATTCGTCCCCTTTAGGTGGAACAGCATGACTCAAGTGAGCTGGAATTGGGTACTTCCCTTTCCCAGGTCAGTTAGGCTCTGATAATACACCAGCAGGTTAGGCTGTGGTTAACTAGTTTCCACTGGGGGCAGGGCTTGCTACTAACGGGGTGCTCTGATTTATTTCAAAATGTTTTCTTTTCTCCACCCTGACTGGAAGCTCAAGGGGATTTTTCTCTGCTATTTACTGTGGGAACTTGGTCAGACTCCTAAAGGTAAATCTCACAGTATTGTTGGGGTCTCCTTAGGCCTGGGTCCTGCTGCAGTTTTTAATTCTCAAGAGTTGTCCCCACTGAGCCTCCAGCAACTCATCAATCACAGTTCAGGCTTTTCTGCACCCTCACTTGTTCCTACAGTGAACTTGCGGGTTTTGCCAGCAAGTTTCTGCTCTAGTAAGCCGTGATGACCTGTATTCACTCTTCAGCCTTGGGGGCAGCTGTTTGCACTGTATCCTTCCTCTCTTACAGAACAAAGAAGAATTGTTGATTTCTTTCAGTCTGATCAGTTTTTGACTGTTGTTGCAATGGCACCCCACTCCAGTACTCTTGCCTGGAAAATCCCATGGACAGAGGAGCCTGGTGGGCTGCAGTCCATGGGATTGCTAACAGTCGGACACGACTGAGCGACTTTACTTTCACTTTTCACTTTCCTGCATTGGAGAAGGAAATGGCAACCCACTCCAGTGTTCTTTCCTGGAGAATCCCAGGGACGGGGGAGCCTGGTGGGCTGCTGTCTATGGGGTCGCACAGAGTCGGACATGACTGAAGCGACTTAGAAGCAGCAGCAGGATGGAGTGACAATTGCCAAACTCCCAAACTCCTTACATACGAAACCAGCAATATCAATGATTATTTATTAGTCTTCATTGAATTTGTTACAATATTGTTTCTGTTCAGTGTTTTGGTTTTTTGGCCTCAGGGCATGTGGGATCTTAGCTCCCCAACCAGGGAATGAACTCACACCCCCTGCATGGGAAGGTGCCAGCCTGCTTAGCCAAATCTGACTCTTTGTGATCCTATGACTGTAACCCGCCAGGCTCCTCTATCCACAGGATTCTCCAGGCAAGAATACTGAAGTGGGTTCCACACCTCCTGCAGTGGGAGGCAGATTCTTTAACGCTTGAGCCACCCGGGAAGCCCTGCATTGGAAAGCGAGGTCATAACCACTGGGTCACCAAAGAAACCCCAAAGTCAATCATTTTTAACATCGATTCAGTTTTTAAGCATCTCACATAATTTTTACTTTATTTACACATATCTTTTAATAACTGTCAGGCTTAATTCAGAAAGCATTTATTATATGCAAATAATAGTATAGTTTTGTGCTTGCTCTAGAGAAAGACTAAAAAAAATAGAATAGTCTTTTCACTGGAATGTTCATAATCTCATCAAGATAATAAGATACACACTTAAGAAAATAATATATTAGAAAGTTGACATATGGCTAAAAGGAAAGACTGTGGTCCGAGAACCAAGAGCTTGAGGAGGTCAGAGTAGCAGCCCAGGTGGATCAGAAGACAGGACAAGCTTCCAGGAGGAATGTACCTTGAAGGTGAGTGGGACTTGGACAGGGTGCAGGAAGTTAGAAAAGGGTCAAAATTGGGGCCATAAAAGGGAGATGGAAAGACTGTGCCTGGGGATTCCCGAGCAGCATTCTCTTTTTGAAGGAGAGGGCATTAATGAGGAGGCCTGGGGCACCGGGCAGTTCCAGCATCCCTGATGGCTCTGTAGAGGGGCTTGAGGTTGCCAAACATTTGGAGTCCTGCCATTTTTAAAACTCTTACATGAAAATGTATCGAAAATTTTATTCAAATGTTTAGAAAAGCTGAAAGAATGGTACTATAAATTCCTGTATACCTACCACTAGCTTGTCATTGCTAACATTTTTTTTCTGAATAATTTGTAAGTAAGCTGCAGACATTAAACCTCCCCAAAGTGTCTTTATAAGCCTTATAAGGATCTTTCTATACTACCTCAGTACCACAACCATCCTTAAGAATGTTAACAATTCTAGTATCATCTAATCGCCAGACCATATTAAAATGTTCCCAATGGTCCCCAAATATCTTCTAGAGTTTGTTTCTTTCCACCAGCATCCTATTTGGGTTCGTGCATTGCACTTGGCTGTTATGACTTTTGAGTGAACATCTCCATTATGTCTCTTTTTATCTTTTTTTTTTTTTTGAACCCAGGTGGTTATCTTGTAGAATTCCCCACATCTGGATTTTTAGAAATTGTATTCTTTCCTCTTAGTGCTGCCCAGTTTGTTTCTCTACCACCTTTACTTCCTGTAAACTGGGCAAGACTTCATATTTTGGTTTATCTGGGAATGTCCTGCTTGTCTGAACATGTAGTCCTAGAGTAATTGTTAAATGAGTCATCTTTCACTCTCAAAAGTACCTTAGTTTGGATGATTAACTTTATGTTAATGTTCTGCAAACGGGAAGTTAGGTCTAAACACTGATTCGATTGGGATCAAACATTTGTGGCAACAATGCTTCTTAGTGAAATGCATAGTTTTGCATCACGTTAGGAAGAAGTGTGGCTCATACTGAGTTTGATCACTCAAAGCAATGACAGCTAGATTTCATCTCTGCAAACATTGGTTTTTCCCTTCACAATTAGCTAGCAGCCCTTGAGAGGAGCCTTTACACCTTGAGAATATCCTTTTCCTCAACATTTCACCTACTAGTTTCAGCATTAATCGACGATCCTCACCTTAATCAATTATTTATTTGCAGTTGCAAAATGATGGCTTTTCTTATTCTATAATTCTTTCTAGATTTACTATAAGCTAGCATTCTTAGAAAATCATGGAAGATTTTCAATTCCTCTTTTAAAAGATACTTCATTCCTTTTTAATTTACTAAAATCAAGTAAGTAAGGAGTTGATGGACTCAGTTCAGTTCAGTCGCTCAGTCGTGTCCAACTCTTTGCGACCCCATGAATCGCAGCACACCAGGCCTCCCTGTCCATCACCATCTCCTGGAGTTCACTCAGACTCACGTCCATCGAGTCCATGATGCCATCCAGCCATCTCATCCTCGGTCGTCCCCTTCTCCTCCTGCCCCCAATACCTCCCAGTGTCAGAGTCTTTTCCAATGAGTCAACTCTTCGCATGAGGTGGCCAAAGTACTGGAGTTTCAGCTTTAGCATCAGTCCCTCCAAAGAAATCCCAGGGTTGATCTCCTTCAGAATGGACTGGTTGGATCTCCTTGCAGTCCAAGGGACTCTCAAGAGTCTTCTCCAACACCACAGTTCAAAAGCATCGATTCTTTGGCGCTC
>SJYX01023081.1:342844-405610 GCA_006410675.1 Oreotragus oreotragus
TCTGGTATTCCCATCTCTTTCAGAATTTTCCACAGTTTATTGTGATCCACACAGTCAAAGGCTTTGGCATAGTCAATAAAGCAGAAATAGATGTTTTTCTGGAACTCTCTTGCTTTTTCCATGATCCAGCGGATGTTGGCAATTTGATCTCTGGTTCCTCTGCCTGTTCTAAAACCAGCTTGAACATCAGGGAGTTCACGGTTCACATATTGCTGAAGCCTGGCTTGGAGAATTTTGAGCATTACTTTACTAGCGTGTGAGATGAGTGCAATTGTGCGGTAGTTTGAGCATTCTTTGGCATTGCCTTTCTTTGGAATTGGAATGAAAACTGATCTTTTCCAGTCCTGCGGCCACTGCTGAGTTGTGGCAAATGGCTTTGGGTTTTGGTTTTATTATTGTAGGCCAGTGAATTTTAATTTGTTCAACATTTTAAAGTAAATTACAGTCATTGTTCATTTCTGTTGCTCAAATAGCCTTCTTCAAAGATCTGCTCCCGTGTCTTTGATGCCCTCCCCACCCATTCACTTTTCTGAATGTGTCTGGGTTTTTGGCACAAAATGTTCCGTGTTCATCTTCTATTGTCTACGTTCCAGACCTGAAATCAACCCTTCCTTCTAGCCGCTAACTCCTGCCACTGGGGATTCTGTTTGTTTCTTGATAAAATTATAATTGAGCAACTTTTCATGTGTTTAAAATCTGGAATGTCATTGCTTTTAGGTCCTTTCAATATTTTATACTAGGAAATCATCAGTTCAGATTGATACTTCTAATAAGTTTAACATTACCAAGTTTTTCTTTGATTTTATGTTTGTATTTCTCCCCTCATACTAAGAACATTTGTTTCTACTTATATTAATGTATTTATTAGCTTTATCTACATTATACAAAAACACCAAAAATTGTAATACACACTTTATTACTAAAAATATGAAGTAGAGTTTGAAAATATGAAGTAGAGTTAGTAAACATTTTCATTTTTAGAATATATTTCCCTGAGGATACACAGAGGATTACATTCAAAAGTCAAAATAATTCTCTTTTCCAGGATATGTTACTATTTACATTCATTTGTTTCTATTTCTTTTTATTCTAAAGTTTGCTGTTTTAAATTTTTGTGCTAATTTTGTTTCTAATGTATGTCAAGCCATTATTTAGCTTAAAAGTCAAAATTGAAAAGATAGATCCAGAGAATCAAGCTGTATCACTTCTGCTTTATTTCCAGTTTCCTTCTGCCTCCTATAGGTGATTATTTGTATTAGTTTATGATTTATCCTTCTAATGTTTGTGGCTCAGACAGTAAAGCATCTGCCTGCAATGCAGGAGACCTAGGTTTGATCCCTGGGTCAGGAAGATCTCCTGGAGAAGGAAATGGCAACCTACTCCTGCACTCTTGCCTGGAAAATTCCATGGACGGAGGAGCCTGATGGGCTACAGTCCATGGGGTTGCAAAGAGTCGGACACGNATCTGCCTGCAATGCAGGAGACCTAGGTTTGATCCCTGGGTCAGGAAGATCTCCTGGAGAAGGAAATGGCAACCTACTCCTGCACTCTTGCCTGGAAAATTCCATGGACGGAGGAG
The DNA here is from genome assembly GCA_006410675.1 of Oreotragus oreotragus. Taxonomy (NCBI): domain Eukaryota; kingdom Metazoa; phylum Chordata; class Mammalia; order Artiodactyla; family Bovidae; genus Oreotragus; species Oreotragus oreotragus. The sequence continues at coordinate 344,424 of SJYX01023081.1, forward strand.
CCTGATGGGCTACAGTCCATGGGGTTGCAAAGAGTCGGACACAACTGAGCAACTTCACTTTCTTTCTTCTTTCTTGCAAAGATAAGTGTGTGTGTTTCCTGTATCTTCTTTTTTAAAAAAAGAAGGAGCTTATACTGTCCTGATCTTGTCTATTCCACTTATCATATCCCAGCGGTCACACCATTTTTATGGCTTCACAGAATTCTGCTGTAAGGATGAGCTAAAATTGATTTAACCAGTCCCCCACTGTAAAGCTAAATGTTTTTTCCAATTTTCGTTGCTACAAATAAAACTAAAATAAATGATTCTGTACAGATGTTGCACACATGTATATGTGAAAGTGTATCTTCAGGAGAGGGTCCCCAAATTGAGACTGCTGGGTTACAAGGTCAATGCATCTATTTTAAAGTTAGATATCCCCAGTTCCCCTCCATGAGGATTGTAACATATTATTAGCAAAGAGCACCTGTTTCCTAAGAACATCCTATCAGACTTTCAGACTTTTAAAATCTGATATGTAAACATCTATATGTTCTGGTTATAAACTTCCTCTTAATAGGAGATGGATTAAGCATCTTTTCATCCATCTAAAGGCTTTTCAAGGTCTTGTGTTTTGCCCACTTTTTTTCCATCTCAATTTTTAGTAAGTCTTTATCTATTAGGGAGATTAATCTTTTATCTGTGACCCATGAGGCAATTCTTTACTCCCAATTTGTCCTTTGTCTTTTGATATTGTTGATAATATTTTATTCCCCCATGAAAAAGTTCTTTATGCTTTTCTGGTTAAATTTATTAATCCTTCTCTGATTGCTTCTGGATTTTAAGTCATAGATATGGTTATAAAAAATTTAACAGTGTCTTCTTTTGGTACAGGTATGGCCTTTATTTTTATAGTTAGATTTCTGATCTATTGGGAGTTTTTCAAATGGTTTGAGGTATAAATCTAAGTTTTATCTTTTTCCTAAGTGGCTTTGCAATTGCCCTGCTTATTAAAAAGTCCAGCTTTCTCCTGTTAGGTATGCCACATTCATAAAAATTAATCTCCTTACATTTTTCTGATTTGTGTCTACACTTTCTCTTTAGTTCCAGTGGTCATGCAGAAATACCATGCCATTTTTATTAGAGAGGCTTCATAGCATACTATGGGCTTCCCAGGTAGCTCTAGTGGTAAAGAATCTGCCTGCTAATGCAGGAAATGCAAGGGACGCGGGTTTGATCCCTGGGTTGGGAAGATCCCCTGGTGGAGGGAATGGCAACCCACTCCAGTATTCTTGCCTGGAGAATCCCATGGACAGAGGAGCCTGGTGTGCTACAGTCCATGGGGTCACAAAACAGTTGGACATGACTGAAAATACCCTGATGCTGGGAAAAATTGAAGGCAGGAGGAGAAGGGGACACCAGAGGATGAGGTGGTTGGANCCCACTCCAGTATTCTTGCCTGGAGAATCCCATGGACAGAGGAGCCTGGTGTGCTACAGTCCATGGGGTCACAAAACAGTTGGACATGACTGAAAATACCCTGATGCTGGGAAAAATTGAAGGCAGGAGGAGAAGGGGACACCAGAGGATGAGGTGGTTGGAGGGCATCACCAACTCGATGGACATGAGTTTGAGTAAGCTTTGAGAGTTGGTGATGGATAGGGAAGCCTGGCGTGCTGCAGTCCATGGCGTCGCAAAGAGTTGACATAACTGAGCGATTGAACTGACTGACTGAAGCAACTTAGCATTCACGCACGCACGCAAGCATAGCGTGCTTTAAATCTGAAAAGTCTGTCTCCTTCCACTCCCTTGATCTTTGTCAGAGATGTCTTGGCAATTTTTGCTTGTCTTTATAAACAGAGGAACTGTAGAGTCTACTTGCCTCTGGCATGGTTGGAGAAGAGGATCTTGCTACTTTTCTCGGCATCACATTAAACTTATACATTAAATTGGACGTAATGGCATTCATGACGTTGAGTCATTCTATGCAAGAACATAAACTGTCTCCCCATTTGCTCAAGTCTGTTTTTATTGGGGTCCCTCTGAATCTAGACAGTCTGTTTGGGTAAGAAGATTAGGAGACTAGTCAATCTTCAGATAAAAGGTAATAGAAAATTCTAATCAACAGTTCCCACATCTGTTATCAAGGACTTCTCCTGGTGTCCAGAACCTCAACCCCTGCAGGCTCTGAGCCTTATCTTGGCTTTCTACTTCTCTGATGCACCCATTCCTTGGACAAATCCTCTCCACCCTTGCCTGCTCTCTGGCTTCTTCATGGCCCTGACTAACAGGAAAGACCCGACCTCTTGACTGTCTAGGACCCCACATATCTGCCTCCCACCTTGCCTTTAGATGGGAGTTTCTGGCTGGTGGCTGGTCCATGTGATTGATAAGGAGAATGGATGTTTGAGAACCAGTCTGCCCAAAAGGATGGTCATGTGCAGGAAATTAGTCAGGAATAAGATGCGTCCCCAAGGTGAGACTCAGTGGCAGGGCATGAATGACAATTATACTTGGTTCTAAAAGAAAGGAAAACTCTCTGAAATCCTTTTTAAGAGTCAGCAGTTGGAAACATAGCCCGGAGTGAGAGTGGGTGTGCATCTCGCCACAGAGAAGCAGGAGGCTGAGCAGTGATCCAGGTGAGGATGTAGGGTGGAGTGAGAGCAGGGTGAAGGTGGAAAGATTACAAAGGAGAGTCCTGTTGGCAGACTGGCTCTGTGGGCTGAAGGCAAGGGAGAAGGTGAAGGTGAGACACGGGCAAGGAGTTATCTGTCCTAACAACAGGCTATTGTAATGCTCTAACTGACCAAGGACTAGGACTGATTATTGGACTGTTTTCTTCTAAGTTGTTCCCCTCGTAAAACAGATACTGCACTCCAGGCAATTTGATATACAGAATATTGAGTTTAGGACATCCCTGGTGGTCCAGGGGTAAAGAATCTGCCTGCCAATGCAGGGAACATGAGTTCTATCCCTGGTCTGGGAGGATTCCACATGCCGGGAACCAACTAAGCCTCTGTGCCAATGAAAAGCCCATGCACGAAACTAGAGTTTAGCCACAACTAGAGAAAGCCTATACACAGCAAAGAAGACCCAGCACAGGCAAAAATAAATAAATAAATATTTGAAAAGAATATTTAGTTTATTGGACAGATAAAATAGGGAACTGATTTGCCTCATGAAAGTGAAGCCCCGAGCTTCAAAGAGCCTTTGCCCATTTGTTCAAGTCACAGATGTGCTGTCTCCTTCCCTCTTCCTCCCTTCCTGCCCCTTCCCCACAGAGGAGAGCAGATAGACCATGAGCAGCATCTGCCTCACTTCCTGTTTTCTCTTGGCCTTTACCTGGCCTCTTCTGTTATTTTTTGCCGGTGGTTTACCCAGGCTCCCTAACTTCCTCCCAGATCTTCCTCCATCTGGGCCCTTAACTGGCACTGGCCGACTAACGAGGCATGGGCCTGACCAACGGCAAACTCCTGCCACTTCAGCCTGCAGGTGTCAAAAAACTACCAGGGCCACTGTTTCTATATGACAGACTCCCCACCCCACCCCGAGAAAGGGGGCCAGCACAGGGGAAAGCAAGTGAATGGTTTGGGGGTTAAAGAGCACTGGCTCACAGATCATGAAGACGGAGTGGCCTTAGGTAAGTGCTGTCACCTATCTGAGTCTCAGACTTCACATCATGAATCACAGTAGTACCCCTTTCATAGAGTTGTGGGGCTAATCTTCATGGGAATAGTTATGATTAGAAGCAAAGAGCCACGCTGCATATATCAATGCCACACCTTGCCTACTTCCTTTGGCAATTTGTCTAAACCAGCTCTGGCAGGGGAAAAGCCATCAGCAGGTGGGTGGCAGACCAGAGGGAGTGAACCGTGGCTGACCTTCCAGTTTCAGTGAGGACCTGGACTACTTCCAAGGCTCTGTCAACTGCCACAACCAACTAGCCTTACTTTGGGAAGCAATCTAGCATAGTGCATCAAAGGCATCTCTTCTGGAAGCTGAGTGTTTCCACTGATGGAAACCAATTTCTGTACACATTGGCCCATGTCCAANCTGGACTACTTCCAAGGCTCTGTCAACTGCCACAACCAACTAGCCTTACTTTGGGAAGCAATCTAGCATAGTGCATCAAAGGCATCTCTTCTGGAAGCTGAGTGTTTCCACTGATGGAAACCAATTTCTGTACACATTGGCCCATGTCCAAATGCCAAGTCAGAATGAGTCTGAATCCTCCTTGAATACCCTTTCTCATCCACTAAAAATGGAAGTTGAGGTTGAGGAGATTAAATGATTCCCCTGAGGTCATGGTTAAGGTGATACCTCGATGTCAGGGCAGGGCCTTCTGCTGAATTACAGATCTCTCTTGTGACGGCAAAACTCTGTGATTGTCAGATTAGACTATGGAAACAAGCTCAGGTTTGAATCCCAACGCTGAAGAGTGGTGGAACTGTGGGTCAGCTATTTAACCTCTCTATGAATCAGTTTCTTCATGTGTAAAATGAATGGTGTCATAGTACAGGGACATAAAATCATCCAAGAAGCATGCTGTTAGTTGTCATTAATGGATACATGGAAAATTTGCTGTTCAGTCTCTCAGTCATGTCCTACTCTTTGTGACCCCATGGACTGCAGCACGCCAGGCTTCCCTGTCCCTCACCATCTCCTGGAGCTTGCTCAAACTCATGTCCATTGAGTCAATGATGCCACCCAACCATCTTATCCTCTGTCATCCCCTTCTCCTCCTTCCTTCAATCTTTCTCAGCATTATGGTCTTTTCTGATGAGTTGGCTCTTCTCGTTAGGNCAGGCTTCCCTGTCCCTCACCATCTCCTGGAGCTTGCTCAAACTCATGTCCATTGAGTCAATGATGCCACCCAACCATCTTATCCTCTGTCATCCCCTTCTCCTCCTTCCTTCAATCTTTCTCAGCATTATGGTCTTTTCTGATGAGTTGGCTCTTCTCGTTAGGTGGCCAAAGTATTGGAGCTTCAGCTTCAGTATCAGTCCTTCCAATGACTATTCAGTGTTATTTCTTTTAGGATTGACTGATTTGATCTCCATGCCATCCAAGGGACTCTCAAGAGACTTCTCCAGCACCACAATGGGAAGGCATTAATCATTCGATGCTCAGCCTTTTTTATTGTTCAGCTCTCTTATTCATATATAACTACTGGAAAAATCATAACTTTGAATATATGGACCTTTGTAAGCAGGGAAAAGAGCTCAAGAGAAACCAGTGCTGGGCACTCTCATCCCCAGACTCCAGTATAATGTCTTCTTGTTCTCAAACCTCACCATTTCATAGGGCTAACTGAGACTTGGTTGGGGGTTTGTCCTGGCTTTGCCCCATAGCTCTAGAGCAGATGTTAATTTACATATTTTTGTTAATTATTTAATACCTACAACAAGTACCTATAGACCCACCACACAACTTAAGAAATAGAACACTACCATTGCCTTTGAAGTCCTGTGTATCCCTTCACTCCGATTCTACTCCTGGTAACCATTCACCCGAATTTTACATTTATCATTCCCTCCCTTGGTTTGACCACTTATGTCCTAAGTAATAAATTAGTTTTACATGTCTTTAACCTTGCTTCTTGGAAGATAAGCTATGAGCAACCTAGACAGCATATTTAAAAGCAGAGACATTACTCTGCCAACAAAGGTCCATAAAGTTATGGTTTTTCCAGTAGTCATGTATGGATGTGAGAGTTGTACTATAAAGAAAGACGAGCACTTAAGAATGCTTGCTTTTGAACTGTAGTGTGATGGCATCTCTGACTCAATGGACATGAGTTTGAGCAAGCTCTGGGAGTTGGTGATGGACAGGGAAACCTGGTGTGCTGCAGTCCAAGGGGTCGCAAAGAGTCGGACACAACTGAGCAACTGAACTGAACTGAATTGAACCTTAATATATTCAGTGGGTAAAGAACCGCCTGCAATGTAGAGGACACAGGGGATGTGGGTTCAATCCCTAGGTTGGGAAGATCCCCTGGAGCAGGAAATGACAACCCACTCAAGTATTCTTGCCTGGAAAATTCCATGTTTGGAGGAGCCTGGTGGGCTATAGCCCATGGAGTTGCAAAGAGTCAGATATGACCAAGCTCAAACACAAACAGACCTTAACATAATTGGAATCATGGTGTATGATCTTCTTTAACTTGCCTTTATTGTCCAGATTATTTTTGTTATTTATCCATGCTGATCAATCATAGTTCACTCATTTTCACCACTGAATTGCATGAATGAGGTGAGGTGAGGTGAAGTCACTCAGTCGTGTCAGACTCTTTGTGACCCCGTGGACTGTAGCCTACCAGGCTCCTCCGTCCATGGGATTCTCCAGGCGAGAATACTGGAGTGGGTTGCCATTTCCTTCTCCAGGGGATCTTCCCGACCCAGGGATTGAACCCAGATCTCCCGCATTGGAGGCAGACGCTTTAACCTCTGAGCCACCAGGGAAGCCCTGAATTGCATGAATATGCCACAGTTAATTTATTCATTTTCTTGTTGATGGGCAATTGAGTTGTTCCCAGTGCTGCTTAATTTTCCATTAGAAAGGGTGTTTCAATGACAATTCTTGCATATGACCTTGGCGTACATGGTATACTTTGAGTGTTCTGACACAATGCGATGTCATGACCTCATGCTGGTCATTGGTACATATCCCATCAAATGTATTAGCTAATACTAAGCTGTTTCCAAAGTGATTGTACCTACTTATATTTTTATCAGCAATGTATAGGAGTTCCAAATTTTCTTTAAGGTTGGTACTATCCATTTTCATCTATGAAAAGTAATTAATTAATTTTCATGTTCACTGTGCTGTGTCGATCGAGACTGACTGTTTATCATGCTTTGTCGATCTCCACGTGCTATGGAAAGAAACCATGTTGTGTGGTCTCTTTCCGTTCACAAGTTATCAGCCAAGATTTGGTGTCTTCCATTTCCATGCTTGCATTGACCTTCGTGGGAAGCTGATTATAGCTGCACAGCAGTCCTGCCAGTTTGGAACATCACGGTTATCACGCTACATACCACATGGGATAAAATGTCCAGTCTGGAAAAACAGACTCTCATTTTTATCATGTCAGACCAGACACAGTAAAAAGAAGAAAGACATGTGGCTGTAAAAAGAAAAAGCAGAAGTGTAACTCTTGCCCTTGGTCTTCTCTGGGGAAATAAGTTGCCAGCCCAGGTGCTGAACAGGGTTGTTGGCTGAGAGCAAAGCAGCCAATGGTCGCACTTTACAGTAACATAGAAGGAGCAAGATGATTACCGTCCCATTCAGTGGAGCCCATTTTCCCTGATGCTGATGACATTCTACGTGCCTTCACCCTCCTGGCCTACTAATTCCTTTCAGTTAAGAACTGTGAGGAGAGGAGGGACGAAGATCCAAAACGCCTTTGAGATACACTGCAAGAAAACTGAGCTGCATTTTGGGGGAAATAAACAATTGGATGAGTCAAGCATTTAAATTTTTCTCGTGAAAGATGATCTGCTCTCTTACTAGCCTGGTGAATTCCATAGTTTGGCTGAGCAGAAGGGCCCCACCCTTCAATAGCCCTGAGGACTCTGCTCCTGACCATCAGGTTGAGCTAGAAATCCAGAGGCAGTACACTAATGCAAATAATCAAGATTCACCTGGAGAAATACAGAACCTCTCTGTGGACACAAAGCAGCACAGGAGGAAAGGGATCCATCTACCGCATCCATTTCCCACCGCCACCGCTGCCTCACCATCCTCCCCCTTTTTCCTTCTTCTGCCTCTTCTTCCCTCCCACTGTGCCCACCCCCCCGGCCCCCACCGCTTTTCTCCAGCTCTCTCGGTTTTGCCTCTTCCTCCTTTTCCTCCCTCTATCTTCAGCCAGACCTTGGCTCTATAACAGGAGAGGTAACAGGGATCACTCTGCTCGGCCCTTTCTGTGTGTTCTTCAGGCCCAGGAGAGGACTGGTCACCTGGATACATGTGGGAAACATATGCCATCTTCGTGAAGATGAGCAGAGCATTCCTGCTGGAGACAAGGAAGAGTGTCCAGGTACAAAGGGAACGTCTTTCTCATTTTCTTTCTCCCCGACACTAAACTGCCTCCTGCTCTTTGAACAGACACGTTCAAAGGTTTCAGAAGAGGTAAGAAAAGAACTGTCAAGTCTTCCAGGAGGGAAGTGGGCCCCTTGGGATGGGTTCAGTCCATGCAGGTGTGTTTCCCCCCACTGTTCCGGGGCACCCCTTATTGCTCCCATGTCTGGCCATCACTGGGTCTGGTAAGGGGCTGAAAGTGAGCGGGGAATGAGGGCAGGAGGGGACAAAGGCAGTGAGGGAAGTGGCACCTGCCCTTCAGGGGACCTCCCAATGGCCTGATGTCAGAACAGCCTTGTTGGGAGGTTGTTAGATTTGTTCTCAGCTGACTTTGGGGTACATCTTGATTTTGTTTGATAGCATCTGGGTATCAGCACACCTCTTGACACCATCAACCTGATAAGGTGCCCACACTGTACAGTGGACAACCTCTCCCCTTTCCCAGATCTGTTTCTATCCCTAATGACCATACCTAGAGAATTGTCTTCCCATTTTACGTAGCTCTTCAGAATAACTAAATTCTAACTCTTGAAGTAAACTGTTACCACTTGATATTTATTTTAAAATATGTGGGGGAGCAGAGCGAAGAGAAACTGCACAAAAATGCCATTTTCATAGAATGATCCTTTAAGTGGAAAAGCTTATCCACGACTTCAGGCAAATGAGCAGGAAGTCCCAAAGAGACTTGCAGATGGAAATGATTATTCTGCTTTTCCTTGAGCCCAGGAAGGGGACGGCATGACACCTGCTGAAAACAAGGGCTATCTGTGTTCAGGACAACAGGAAGTAGTGACCAGTCAGAAGCTTGCCTTGACCTGGTTACAAATCTGGTTATAAAAGAAAGCAGCTCAAAGGAAATTTGCATATCCAATAGGTTTCACTATTAGAGTTTACACAATGTAGAGTAATCAGCCAAGCTGGCTGGCTACCCAGATCACATGATTATGTAGAAACATGAAACTTGGCTATGTGCTCAAGCAAGTTTTACTTCTCGCTAGTACAGAGGTGTTTGCCAGCAGTCTGCACTCTCAGAAATCAGACTCAAGTGACTGGGACCCTTGAGATCACAGACTTACCATGCTACTCCCGAGGACGGCCAGGGACTGCTGATGTGACCACTGGACAGTGATTTGTGACTCGTATAGTTACAAAAAGAATGGATAAGCTTAATAAAATAACTGTCCCCGCCAGTCAGAAGTTGAGGTAAGATTTTTGCCATCCAATACTTTTCCTTCTTCTTCTCCTTTTTTTTTTTCAATGATTTTACAGCATATCAGAAATACTGAAATGCTGGGATACTTTGCTTGTTCTAAGAAAGCTGAGTGTCAATTGCTATAGGGAAGTGCACTGTGTTTTTAAAGAAATGTATGGGAACAAGTGGGCTTAATTTAGCTGACTTTGCCAGTGGTGGATTAAAATGTAAAGTTTTGAAGAGACAATAAAAAAAGAAAAGCCAAGGGCTTAGATTCTACAGTGGTCAGCTTGGAGACTTTAAACACAAGCTTTTCTACAAAAAAGTTTGATTTAATCTGAGTACTGAAAGTTTTCATTGTGGATTTATATTTAATGCTAAGGATTGTTGTAATGATTTGGATTCATTATAGTTTTACTATCTCATTTATTTTGTGGCTGTATATCACAAGTGTTTTGGGGGAGATTAGATCTATTTTTCCAGTGTCTTCATGTCAGTGCAACAATTATCTATAAAAAGATTAAATAAACCACTTAGGAAGAATAAATAAACCAGAAAGGACCCAAGGGGCAAGAATCAAGAAACTCCTCTGAGCTACACACAAAAAAAGCTTTCCAAATGTTTATTTTGAAAATTTTCTTTTTGTCTCATTGTAACAATATCAAGACTTTTGGACATGGGGAACTTTTAGGTGTTCAGTGAGTGTTTTTATATTTCAGCTACCATTTGAATTTCATTTTTTCATGGGTTGATGTGACACATGTAGCAAGGAAGTTATCATAAATGATAAGGAGCTACAGAATTAGGGTTGTTGAGACAGAATTTAAGGGCAATTAGCCTGGGAATGGCCAAGGGACGGTCCTTGACAGTTATAATATGGGTTATATACCTGGTAGGCCCTTGGTAAATGATAGTTTGAAATGAACTGCTGGTCTAGAATCAGGAGGCAGGATGGCTGCAGTTGGTCCCTTTGAGGGCGTGTTGGTAAGTACTGCCATATGATCGGCCCTAATGGGAGACAAGAAGGTCTTGCCCTTGGTCTCACATTGCTACACCATCATGGGAGGGGGTAGATAAAATAGTGCAAGTAGTAAGTGACTCAATGAGTGTAAGAAATGAATCGGAGTAGCCGGAGATGTTTTAACAGAGAAGATTCATCAAGCACTAGGCTTTGTCAAATTAAATGAGCAAACCAAACCACATACAAATGAACATATAAATATGGAGAGCCAAGTGGTGGTTACCAGGAGGGAAGGAGCAGGGGAAAGGGCTGGGGGGTGAAATGGGTAAAAGAAGTCAAGTGTATGATGACGGATGGAAACTAAATTTTTGGCGGTGAGCATGCTATGATGTATATAGAAGTAGGAAATATAAGGTTGTAAATGTGAAACTTACATAATATGATAAACCAATGTTACCTCAATAAAACAAAATAAAGAGCTAGTCTTTGAGAGGCATGTAAGATAAAAAGAAGTTGGGGAACCGGACGCTTGGAGCTGGCCTTGTGTAGATCCGTTTGTAGGATGGTGAGAACTTCCTTCCCAGCAGAGGCTGTAGAGTAGGCATGTGGGACCAGAAGCTCCTGACGAGGTTAGACACGGAGGGTGCAGCCATATCACAAAGGATCGTGAGGGCTCTGGCCGCACAGAGCTGGAGAACAGTTTACACTGCTACAGGTGTCATGCCAACAGGCTTCAGGGAGGTTGTCAAGGATGCTCAGTGAGAGAGGGGCGGCTAAGTAACCCAAGCCTCTAATGCTGCAGGCCTGGAGTTGGGGCAGAGCAGTGAGCAGGGAGAGGGAAGCAAGGACATGACCAAGAAACTCTGAGGGTTTCTCTCAAAGGAGCAAGAAAGTTTAGAAGGTCCTTTTCAGGGACAGTCCATAACGTAAGGCTGTACTAAGTTTTAGAACTTCTTTCAGGAAATCCAGATGAGATTTTAAATAGAGGAGGGCAATAGAACCTAAATCACTTTATAATTGCTCCCTCAGGGACAAAGTCCAGCTTTGTTACAGCGCTATCAACAGACAACATACAACCATAGATTAGAGGGTGGAAAACTGAAACTGTATTGTGGATAATCATATACTACATTCATCTGCTCAGGCAGAAGTAACTTTTTTCCCCCTACTTGGTGACTGAGTTGTTTTTACAGAATTGACCGGTTCTGATAAAATGTGCACTCTTGATGTGGAACTGTTCAAAGAAATGAAATTGTAAACACAATGGACCTGAAGCACCATTTAAAATATTTGCTGTAATTAGATGGGATGGCCGGGCATAGGTAAATGAATTCTTGATCCTTTTATTTTGCCTCCTCTGTCTTGACTGGTTAACATCACTTCAGAAGATTGACAACTGTGCAATTAGTTGGCATTGAATGACAGTATAAGTGAAGAGCTGAGTTCATACTCTTAAGTTTATCAACACTGAAACATACTTTGCTTAAATTATTAGCCAGAAAAATAGAGAGATAGTGAGTGTCCTTCTGGGGTGGAGGGAGTGTAAAAGGGATGACCTTGATCTAGGGCTGAAAAGAGATTAGAGGCAGAAGGAGTGACCAGGAGGAAGAAAAAGCCGAATCAACCAGGAAAGGAGGGCAGGAAAGATTGGAAGGAAAGAGGAGAGTCTCAAAATGGAGAATGAGAAGGTTCCTGATGGACCTTCTGAGATGGACAGCTGGGGATGAATAGTCAAGTCTGAGTTCCTACTATTGAAGAGTTGAAAAAAGCGAAGTAGCTCCATTGTACGTGACCACAGAAATGTGTGAGCACAGATTTTTGATTTTTTTCCTCCCTTGAGGCACTACGTGAAGTTGATTTTTCTGTTCATTGGAATCCAAAAACTTACAGAATCTTTTAGTAAATTCTCAGCCATGGTTTTCCCTGGATTTTTATAAGGTAACAATACCACCAGAAAAACACCTCAGACCTGATGTCTCAATCCTTCCACAGTAAATATTCCTGTTCACAAAAATATTACTGTTCTGGGTAAGAGCTTCAACATTTACAATCCTGAATCACACTGATTTTATTTCTTTCAAGCTAGTGAAACTAGTTTGTGAAGGAATTTTTATGTTTTACATATACTTTTTTAAACTTTTTCTTTTATATTGGAGTATAGCCAATTAACAAAGTTGTGATAGCTTCAGGTGGACAGCAAAGGGACTCAGCCATACATACACAAGTATCCATTCTCCCCCAAACTCCCCTCCCATCCCGGCTGCCACAAAACATTGAGTTTGACTCATCCACCTGTGCTTGTGTATTTTCTTTCTAGCCCCCACAAATATATATTCACTTATTTTTACAAATGCGAAAAGTCTTTGACACAGGCATAGATAAGCAAAGTCTCCCTAATCCTTATCTTATTGGTGTAAGAATATGGTATTTTTCAGTCAAATTAACATATGTGTGACTTTAGGAAACTGTATTTAAACTTCCTGGTCCCAGCTTCTTCAGCTAAAAAGACAGAGATAATAATAGCACCAATCTCAAAGGGCTGCTGCAAGGATTAGAGCAATCCTGGCACACAATAATTATTGAATTGAAAAATGGTGGGTTTTAGTACCTTTATTGTTATTCTTATTAATGCTATAGGTGTGCAATTGACTTTCTGACCAGAAAAAAGAGCACTTTACATGGATCCTTGATAATTTCCTGTCAGTTTCAGTTCTTCTTTTTAGCTATTTTGGCTATTTTACCTGTTGATTCTGACATCTGTGGCATGTAGCTTTGCATGGACTGTAGGCGTGACAAACACCCTTTCTCTGCCTTCACCTAAGTGGCTAATAAACTGTCAAGCGTGACAGAGCCCTGTCATGGGTTTCTGGGTCTCACAACGAGGGCTCTCACCTGGAGATCCTACGTGACAGATCCTGGGACATGACTTTTCTTCTCAGGTCTTGGAATCCTCAACTGGAGTTTCCAGTGAGTTAACTTTTCCAGCTCACTTCTTCAGAAACAAATTTATCTTCTTTCCACATTTCTGTCCCTAGCTTCCTCTGTGGTCCTCTCTATTTCTGTCAATGGTGTCACCATTAACCCTAAGTCTGATTCATCCTGCCTTCTGTACTTCCACTCACCTACCACACCCTCTGGTCTTTATTTCATGATACTTCCATATACGCCCTTTTCTTTCTTTTTCTACCACCCCTTCCTGGGTAGATCTTCATCACCCTTGTGTCCCCTAGCTACAAAATGAGAAGTTTGGGTCTGATTATTCTCAAAGTCCCTCTCAGCTCTGATGCTGTGTGGCCCTTTAGGCATGAAAACCATACTTGAAATGTTATGTCTTCTGAGGCTACCATTTCATCCCATGACCTTCAGGAACTATGTCCTGATGGGATGATCAACTTATTTGAGATAGTTTTCAAAACACTTTCAAACACTTATCTTACAAACTTTTTGAAAACTGTCCAACTCTGAACACTGAGGTCAGAGGATTCAACTAGACAGCATGCAGATACCCCATCTAGAACATAGCTATGATGCATTTTAGAAGGGCAAAGCAACCAGTTCCCAAAAGGGAAGGGTTCCAATTGCCAACTACTAGCTATGGGTCCTGATGATGTCACTCAACTTCGCTAAGCCTCAGTTTCTTCAGCTGTCAAATAAAACTAGAGATACCTTCCTCACAGGTGTGTTCTGAAGACATGGGCCAAAGTACCCAGAATATTTGTCATACGGTCAGTATAATGAGTAAAGAAAAAATAAACACAGCAATCAGTATTCAACCCACCCTTCACGAGTGACTGTTATGTCTCTTCCTACTCATGGTAGTAGATCCAACCCCCTTTAAACTGGAGTGGCAAGCAGAGCAGGAAGATGCCCAGGGGCTCATCACGGTGGACAGAGCACAGCTTAAATGTAAGTGTGTCTGGGACATCGCTCTTATCACTCTTTATAAGTTTTAGGTCAGAGGCCAGTGCTGATATGAGAGGGCGCAGAGGAAGCACAGCATCTAATGTCAGAGATAAGATAGACTTCCGGGAAGTACGATTCCCTGTTCTCTTCCCACTGCTCACCTGCATTAAGTCTACTGAGAACCTGCTCAACTGGACTAACTTGTGTCCTACCAAAGGATGGAATTCTCAGACAGGTCTCTTTCTTCTCATGGGCAATATGAGAGCCACATTAGAAATTTGCTTAGTGTTTGTGGATTTCAGGACCATCAGCTAGGAAACCTCAAAGCACTCTTTCTCATCCACTCTCATCTGGGCACGGCTCTGCCAGGAAAACACTAAACCAGAGTCTACATATTCAAGGCGCCCTCTCTCCTGGATCCAATGATCATCTGAGCAATGTGTGCCTTGGCTGAACAGTTCCTTCCTCTTCATGAATATGCTCCCAAATGGGCTACGATACAATTAATTAGGTTTCCGAGAACTGAGCTACAATCACATTCCAGCCCTGCCTCTTACATCACTGGATAGGAAGAGGTTAGGCTGGTACCCAAATGTTTTAGGCACACATTTATAATCTCTTGGTTTCCCCCCACAGATGATTAAGCTGATCTGTTCTGTGAAGAATTTACTTGTTTGGTGCATTTTCAAAGAAGATCTTACTATTGCCCTCCTGTGATGACATCAAGGCATCTGGGCTTGTTAAAGAACATGAATAAGGAAAAAAAAAGAAATTAAGTAATGCCTTATTATAGAGAAATTGAAATACTGGATGGCTTTTCTTTGGCTTTTTAATAAACCCCATAGAAGCTGTCTTACCCTGCCCTTCCCCCAGACATAGCTGCATCATTTAGATGAGTGGTTCTCCACCAGGGACAATTTTGCCCTTCAGGGGATATCTGACAATCACACGTGGGGTTGCTGTTCACATGTATTTGGTAGATGCCAGAGACACTGTTGAACATCCTGAACTATGCAGAGTAATCCTCACAGCAAAGTATTATCTGGCACAAAAATGTCAATGGTGTTATAGTTGGAAAACTCTGATTCAAATCAAGTGGAATGAATTTTATGTAGAATGAGAAGCACAGATTCAGTGGTATATACTTAGAGTGCTGTATGTATTAAAGTTTAAAATATATAATACGTATCTTTGCCATTGATGTGGCCTCTGCTTGCTGGACTGATTTTCTTCTGTCTGGGATGATCTGGGTCAGTGATTGCCAAGCAGAAAGTCCAGAAGTTCTTGAGTTTGTGTGTCAATGAGTTGTTTTTGAAAAAAGAAATTTTAGTGTCAAACGAAGCTAGATGGCAGGAACTACATGAATCACTGAAGCATATGTTGTTCTCTCCTAAGTAGAGAAATGAAAGCAGGAAAAGATTTCCAGACATCAGGTCAACCTTGGAATACTCTGTTACTACCTCGTTAAGTAGACTGGGCTACTTGAGTGGACACCACAAGAGTTAGGATAAATATCAGGTGGACTCTGATTTTGTAGGCTAGTGGCCGCTGGGGCTGCCGCTGCCTCTCCTCAGACACATTGCATGTCTTGCCTTGTGATCTGAATTTGCCAAGTCCTTTAAATACTTAGAGTGCTGTATGTATTAAAGTTTAAAATATATAATACGTATCTTTGCCATTGATGTGGCCTCTGCTTGCTGGACTGATTTTCTTCTGTCTGGGATGATCTGGGTCAGTGATTGCCAAGCAGAAAGTCCAGAAGTTCTTGAGTTTGTGTGTCAATGAGTTGTTTTTGAAAAAAGAAATTTTAGTGTCAAACGAAGCTAGATGGCAGGAACTACATGAATCACTGAAGCATATGTTGTTCTCTCCTAAGTAGAGAAATGAAAGCAGGAAAAGATTTCCAGACATCAGGTCAACCTTGGAATACTCTGTTACTACCTCGTTAAGTAGACTGGGCTACTTGAGTGGACACCACAAGAGTTAGGATAAATATCAGGTGGACTCTGATTTTGTAGGCTAGTGGCCGCTGGGGCTGCCGCTGCCTCTCCTCAGACACATTGCATGTCTTGCCTTGTGATCTGAATTTGCCAAGTCCTTTAAGTCTCAACTGACCTGGAACCATTCTGCTTCTTTACGATGACCTTGCATCTCTCTATTTGCTCTTTTAGGTGTTGCTATCTAAGCTATCTGTAACAGCTTCAGTTTTCTCATTCCATGTACCTGCTGGGCTTTCTTAGCCTCCAGGAACCAAGCACACGATTAGAGGTTAAGAGGATGGCACACTCGTTGTTCCAGAAATGGGTCCCCCCTGCAGATTGGTGGAATTCCAGCCCCCATCGAGGTCCTGCCTCAAGATCAAAGGAGCCGTGAACCCTGAGGTGTGACCCTGGCTTGCTGTCTACCAGGTCCCGCCGACTTTAAGGGTCCCTAGCACATTGCAAGGAAGCGGCTGACGTTGGCACACAGGTTACCTGGCCTGCGGTGGATTCCCTCTCTCAGGGAGCCACCCCTCCTGCTATGGGCTGAGCCTCTTTCTGTGTCATGCGCTCCCATTCCCAGTTCTACACCCCTTGGCGGGCAGGCTTATGTCTTCCTTCCCACACCTGTACTTAGTGCTACAGTTGGGAACTGCCTGCTCCCAACAGCTCCTCCCTCGCAGCTGCTCCTCCCGGTCTAACCTGTCTGCTCCTACCTGTCCTGCCTCATCTCCCTTCTGAAAGGTCATCCATCAGCAGCTACATCTGTAGACTGATTTTCCACTTGGGTGTATTCACAACCTTTTTACAGCATCATGGCTTAGGTCCCCAAACTGGAAGTAGTCCCTTAGTCCAGCATGGCTGTTGCAGTGCTCATTTCCACAGCAAAGCATGGAAGCCAGCTTAGGGACATATGGCATGTCCTAGATGAAAAGTACTTCCCTGTCTGCCACTTTCCTGGGAAAGAAACTCGTTACTCCCAGGGCATCCCTGCCTCCCAGAAGGCTAGCTGGGCATCCTAGATTGCCACCAGATTTCAATCCTCCTCGAAGTGTAGGGAACCTGCAGCCGAGGTCACTGAGCTTTCAAGGCATGTGCCATGTAGTCTCACAGCCCCCATGCTTATTTCGGCGCTCTGCTGTTGCAGTCTTGGGTTCGCAACTAGGAGCCCTGCATTTGCATTTTACACTGGGCCCTGGAAATTATGTAGCCAGTGATGGTCACAAGTTCCATGGCTGAACCTGCTCCCCTTGCAATATGTCAGGACACAAACATCGGTGGAGAAGCCTCCTCCCCTCCTCTCCCCAGCCTCCAAATCAGAAAGGTTTACTTGGCAGGTAAAATGGAGAAACCACCTCTGTACTCCCTCAGGTAAAATGCCCAGAGATGTGATGTTACCTATATAAGCTCACACTAACAAAGCCCAGTCTAGAACTATGCCTCCATGCTTGCCTGTGAGTAGGGAGGAAGAGCAGACCATGTCTACCTCTTTTTTTTTCTATGTTATTTACTGGCTAGTAAAACATTCTAGCTTAGTCTGTGTTCTATGTTTCTCCGAGACTCTTTTTACATTAAAAAGCAGATAATTTACTAGTCAGAAATCCCAGTGAGGTTCTACAGAATGTTGCTGTCAGTATTTCATGCTATTACATGCTTCCAAGTCCAAACTTGAATTTCACACTGACGCAGGCACGTTTGGTACCCTATGATACTATATATTTTTCAAGGAAGGTTCTCACAATAGTTCACGTAATCTGAGAGTGAGTCATAATTAAAAAGAGCAGAGTTGGTCTTATGCATAGGCTAAGTATAAAGGACCATGTGGTATAATTTAAGAAGTGCGCCAGAAAAGTGTTTTTTGTTTTGTTTTTTTTTTGCTGAATTTTAGAATCAGGCAGACCTAGGTTTGACTTGCTCTGTACTCCATAGGTCTTGGTCTCTGAGAAGATTACTTAATCCCTTTTAGCCTCAGCTTTTCAGGAAAATGAGAATAATAGTAAATGACATAATGCTCATTTGGTTGTACAGTCACATCTGAATCTTTGTGACCCCATGGACTGTAGCCCACCAGGCTCCTCTGTCCATGGGATTTCCCAGGCAAAAATACTGGAGTGGGTTGCTCTTTCCTCCTCCAGGGGATCTTCCCAACCCGGGGATCCAACCCATGTCTGCTATATCTCTAGCACTGGCACGTGGCTTCTTTACCCCTGAGTCACCTGGGAAGCCCATATAACATAATAAGGGTGCTGTAACCGTAAATGTATTAAACAGAGAGTAAGCGATCAGAGAATGTTCCACAAATCCCTCCTGGCCTGGGCTCTGCTGTTGCCCCCAGTTGTGTCCTTAGAGAGACATCCTTCTGTGATAAAGCAATACCTTTAGAGTCCTGGCTCAAGATTAAACATCATTGCAACAGGTTCAGGCGTTAAGCTCTCTGCCATCACTAACACCCAGGCCGGAATCTAGCAGCTCAGCGTGGGGGCAGAGAGCTGTGCTCTTCTGTCCCCCACACAGATGTGGCTCGATCTATGGTTGTTAGTTGAAAGAAGGGAACATTGTTCAGGAAAGTGGTGAAAAGGAGGTGAGAAAGGTCAGAAGAGGGAGACAACACCCAAATCAAGGGAGGCTATAACTAAGGCGCTTGGACAACAGAGTTAGAGGGCTAAGCTCAAAGGCAGAAAGAAATGTCCTCCCTCGTTGATTATGCTGTTGTTTACAACTTTACTTGGTTCAAAATGTAAAAAACTGCAGGGTGAAGAATAACGTTTTAAACATGTTTGGCCTATTAATGACCATGCCCAATCCTAGGCGGGACGGAAACAGTCATTTTTAGCACAAACAACTACAATGGAATCAAATACAAACATGAAAAATACTTTCAAAAAGGAAAATGGCAAATGTAATGCCAAATTGAAAACACCCTGGTGGCTCAGATGGTAAAGAATCTGCCTGCAACACAGGGTTTGATCTCTGGTCAGGAAGATCCCTAAAGAGCTTCTTGAGCAGGATAAGAGGTGGGTGGAAAAGCTGACTTAAAACTCAACAGTCAAAAAACTAAGATCATGGCATCCGATCCTATCACTTCACAGCAAATAGAAGGGGAAAAAGTGGAAACGGTGGCAGATTTTATTTTCTTGGGCTCCAAAATCACTGCAAATGTTGACCACAACCACAAAATTAAAACACTTTCTCCTTGGGAGAAAAGCTATGACAAACCTAGACAGTGTATTAAAAAGCAGAGACATCCCTTTGCCACAAAGGTCCGTATAGTCAAAGCTATGGTTTTTCCACTAGTTATGTACAGGTGTGAGAGTTGGACCATAAAATAGGCTGAGTGCTGAAGAACTGACACTTTTTAATTATGCTGGAGAAGACTCTTGAAAGTTCCTTGGACTGCAAGGAGATCAAACCAATCAATCCTAAAGGAAATCGGTCTTGAATATTCATTGGAAGGACTGATGTTGAAGTTGAAGCTCCAATATTTTGGCCACCTGATGCAAAGAGCAGACTCACTGGAAAAGACCCAGACACTGGGAAAGATTGAGGGCAGGAGAAGGGGACGACAGAGGACGAGATGATTGGACGACAGAGGACGAGATGATTGGACGACAGAGGATGAGATGATTGGACGGCATTAGTGACTCAACAGACATGAATCTTCGCAAACTACAGGAGATGGTGAAGGACAGGAAAGTCCGTCATGCTGCAGTCTATGGGGTTGCAAAGAGTAGGACACAACTGAATGACTGAACACCACCACCACCAGCAAATCACTGGAAAACTGAACCCTCTACATGTATGTGACTATTTTGCTTCTTAAATTGTCTTTACACCCTGTTCAAGGTCAAAGTCCTCTTTTTACAGCAGAAAACTTTATTTCCTATTATCATCCTAGCAACAGATTATCATAGTTGCCCAACCAATCCCAGATGACTGAATCGAATTCATTTGATGAATGATGAAAACAATTCTTAACATGATTAAAACAAAAGCTATTTGTGTGCCTCGAAAGTATAGTAGGGGAAAAACATCTGCTTTAAAATTGCTAGTAACTACTTAGTGGGTCTGAGGCTTCCTTTTGGGTTGATGAACTGTTCTGCAACGAGATAGTGACGGTAATTGCACAGCACTGTGAATTTGCTAAATTTACTTACTATTCACTAAGTTGAATACTGAAATAGTTGAATGAGGAATTTTTGGTAATAAAATTATTTTGCATATTTACTGTAAAATATTATATTATGGGGATCCATGATCATTTCATTTGACCAATTAGATACTGTGTCAAAGCATTTTTTTTTTTTTTTTAGGTGTATTATTGGGGAATTCCCTGACGGTCTGGTGGTGAGACTCAGCGTTCTCACTGCCAAGGGCCTGGGTTAGCTCCCTGGTCAGGGAATGAAGATCCCACAAGCTGAGCAGTGTGGCCACCCCACCACAAAAAAAGTAAACATTTAAGGATGACAGTGCTTCCTTCCACTTCAATCTCTCCATATGATATTTTCCAATACTTTTTTCACTCAGATCCCAAAGAAATGATGAGCTTGAGGCAAATATTTTTTTTTGGATGTATCAGAAATACCATTCTTGCAATATCACTCCTTGAAAATTTACTCCCAGAAAATATCTTTGTTTTTAGTTACAGAAATGATTGCTCAGACAAGTGGGGTGTAACATGTAGACACAGCCAAGGTTCAATTTTCCCCCCACTAAGGTTAATTTTTTCTTTTAAACACATCCCTTTTCCAAAATTACATTTTCAGAATTTTCTGAAAATGATTAGAATTACTTGTCATGCAGTCTTACAGATTTGAGAATCATCTGCTTTACACAATAATTTTCCTGCTGTTAGAGGAAAGACTGTAAACATCACAAAATTCCAGCTGTGAGCACCTGGTTAGAACAAGAAACAAATCAGAGCCCGGCACAGTGACAGGGTTAGATAACATGACCTCCAGGGGCTCTTCCAAACCCAAGGGCCTCCTTGAATATTTTTGCTTTCCACAACCTGCTTCCACATATTCTAGGAAGAAGTTTCCCTTTACCCCAGGTCCTCCATGCTATGTGGGTGAGTGAGAGCCAGCACCAGAGAGATGAAGGAAAGTGCTACATCCCTACAGACCCTTAAAATCAGGGAGCCGAGAGCCTGACACTTCTGCTGTCACATCAAGGGACAAATCTCCTAGGACCTCTGTGCAGCTAATTTAACTACTTTCCCATCATCTCATCCGTGGCAAGGCAGTGTGTCTCATGCCTAACTGCCTCTGATAGGGTAAAGTGCACCAGGAGTTTTTTTTTTTTTGGAAAGGACTCAGGGTACTAGGATCCTCTTTACTCCTGGTTTTGCCAAGTCAGCCCAATTTCTGTCTGCTTATAACCGAGATCCGCCGTCTAGACACATCAAAGACAACCGCAAAGTATTTGCAGATCTCAGTGAGAAAAAAGAAATGGTAGAGTGTCTGGAGAAACTTGCAAATTACTTTCTCTGGTTCCTAGGTGGTTAGTGAGACAACCCAGGCCGTGAGATGCTCACAAAGAAGGTGCCCAGACGCCCCCAGTCCAGGACTCAGGTGGCCTTTCGGACTAGGGTGATGAGAGGGGCGCACGGGGATAGGTACCCAGGTCTCCTTGAGGCTGAGCCCAGGCACTCTACTTCCGAGCACGTTCTGCACCTGAGAGCCCTTGCCCTATTCTTTCCTGCCACCTGCGTGTACTGCCCTCTCTGTTTCTCCCTCCCCTTGCCTCCTGTCCCTTCCTCTTTCTTCTTTGCCCCTCCCTAAAGACTGAAACAGGCTCTGCAGAGCCCACGCAGCCTTCCAGCAACAAGTTGAGCAGGGAAGACTTGTAGCAGGGCAGCAGTGGGAGCACGTGTCCTCGGTAAACACCCTTGGCTGGGGGAGGAACTGGATGCCTTCTCCAGGGACAGAGAGGAAGGTGCCCAAAGGGGCACATGCTGAAGCTGGCCATCCACCCTGGTGAGGGGCCAAGCTGAGACAAGGCAGCACACATCATGCAGGGCTGGTTTCGAGCATAGGTTCTGGAGTCGGACGGCCCGATTTCAAATCCCAGCTCTGTTATTCACTAGATGTAGGACCTGGGGCAAGTTGCTTCTCTGAGCAAGTATTTCCTCACTATAAAAGTTGAGATAATCACAACAATGTGAAGATACAATGTGTATGTGAACACACTACTGACTGTACACTCACTTAACACCAGTTATCATAAATTTAATGTTATGTGGTTATTTTTTAAATGGGATAACAATAGGACCGATATAGATGAGATAATACACGCGAAGTACCTGGCACACAATACATGCTCAGTGTGTGTGGGCATTCACTGCAGTGCCATTGATTATCCATTGACCACTGGCCTGGCTCTCTGGGTCTGGCTCAGAGAGAAGCATGGCTCTGGGCTGTGGTATAAACTGGAGGGCACATCCCTGCTGTGGAAAGGTTGGTTCTTGAACAGGAAATTTGGATTACATGTGGAAAGGATGGAGCAGCATGTGAGGGAAAGAGCTGGCGGAATCCTCAAAATTAATCTGGGGACAATGGCAGAATTTCTTTGGAATTTAATGTCCTCCCTTCCAAGAGGAGGTTGACCTAGGATATTCCTAAAGTCTCTCTCACCATCAGACTTCTGTGACTACCTTGATGACAGGCAATTTTTTTTTTTTTTTTAGGTGTATTATTGGGGAATTCCCTGACGGTCTGGTGGTGAGACTCAGCGTTCTCACTGCCAAGGGCCTGGGTTAGCTCCCTGGTCAGGGAATGAAGATCCCACAAGCTGAGCAGTGTGGCCACCCCACCACAAAAAAAGTAAACATTTAAGGATGACAGTGCTTCCTTCCACTTCAATCTCTCCATATGATATTTTCCAATACTTTTTTCACTCAGATCCCAAAGAAATGATGAGCTTGAGGCAAATATTTTTTTTTGGATGTATCAGAAATACCATTCTTGCAATATCACTCCTTGAAAATTTACTCCCAGAAAATATCTTTGTTTTTAGTTACAGAAATGATTGCTCAGACAAGTGGGGTGTAACATGTAGACACAGCCAAGGTTCAATTTTCCCCCCACTAAGGTTAATTTTTTCTTTTAAACACATCCCTTTTCCAAAATTACATTTTCAGAATTTTCTGAAAATGATTAGAATTACTTGTCATGCAGTCTTACAGATTTGAGAATCATCTGCTTTACACAATAATTTTCCTGCTGTTAGAGGAAAGACTGTAAACATCACAAAATTCCAGCTGTGAGCACCTGGTTAGAACAAGAAACAAATCAGAGCCCGGCACAGTGACAGGGTTAGATAACATGACCTCCAGGGGCTCTTCCAAACCCAAGGGCCTCCTTGAATATTTTTGCTTTCCACAACCTGCTTCCACATATTCTAGGAAGAAGTTTCCCTTTACCCCAGGTCCTCCATGCTATGTGGGTGAGTGAGAGCCAGCACCAGAGAGATGAAGGAAAGTGCTACATCCCTACAGACCCTTAAAATCAGGGAGCCGAGAGCCTGACACTTCTGCTGTCACATCAAGGGACAAATCTCCTAGGACCTCTGTGCAGCTAATTTAACTACTTTCCCATCATCTCATCCGTGGCAAGGCAGTGTGTCTCATGCCTAACTGCCTCTGATAGGGTAAAGTGCACCAGGAGTTTTTTTTTTTTTGGAAAGGACTCAGGGTACTAGGATCCTCTTTACTCCTGGTTTTGCCAAGTCAGCCCAATTTCTGTCTGCTTATAACCGAGATCCGCCGTCTAGACACATCAAAGACAACCGCAAAGTATTTGCAGATCTCAGTGAGAAAAAAGAAATGGTAGAGTGTCTGGAGAAACTTGCAAATTACTTTCTCTGGTTCCTAGGTGGTTAGTGAGACAACCCAGGCCGTGAGATGCTCACAAAGAAGGTGCCCAGACGCCCCCAGTCCAGGACTCAGGTGGCCTTTCGGACTAGGGTGATGAGAGGGGCGCACGGGGATAGGTACCCAGGTCTCCTTGAGGCTGAGCCCAGGCACTCTACTTCCGAGCACGTTCTGCACCTGAGAGCCCTTGCCCTATTCTTTCCTGCCACCTGCGTGTACTGCCCTCTCTGTTTCTCCCTCCCCTTGCCTCCTGTCCCTTCCTCTTTCTTCTTTGCCCCTCCCTAAAGACTGAAACAGGCTCTGCAGAGCCCACGCAGCCTTCCAGCAACAAGTTGAGCAGGGAAGACTTGTAGCAGGGCAGCAGTGGGAGCACGTGTCCTCGGTAAACACCCTTGGCTGGGGGAGGAACTGGATGCCTTCTCCAGGGACAGAGAGGAAGGTGCCCAAAGGGGCACATGCTGAAGCTGGCCATCCACCCTGGTGAGGGGCCAAGCTGAGACAAGGCAGCACACATCATGCAGGGCTGGTTTCGAGCATAGGTTCTGGAGTCGGACGGCCCGATTTCAAATCCCAGCTCTGTTATTCACTAGATGTAGGACCTGGGGCAAGTTGCTTCTCTGAGCAAGTATTTCCTCACTATAAAAGTTGAGATAATCACAACAATGTGAAGATACAATGTGTATGTGAACACACTACTGACTGTACACTCACTTAACACCAGTTATCATAAATTTAATGTTATGTGGTTATTTTTTAAATGGGATAACAATAGGACCGATATAGATGAGATAATACACGCGAAGTACCTGGCACACAATACATGCTCAGTGTGTGTGGGCATTCACTGCAGTGCCATTGATTATCCATTGACCACTGGCCTGGCTCTCTGGGTCTGGCTCAGAGAGAAGCATGGCTCTGGGCTGTGGTATAAACTGGAGGGCACATCCCTGCTGTGGAAAGGTTGGTTCTTGAACAGGAAATTTGGATTACATGTGGAAAGGATGGAGCAGCATGTGAGGGAAAGAGCTGGCGGAATCCTCAAAATTAATCTGGGGACAATGGCAGAATTTCTTTGGAATTTAATGTCCTCCCTTCCAAGAGGAGGTTGACCTAGGATATTCCTAAAGTCTCTCTCACCATCAGACTTCTGTGACTACCTTGATGACAGGCAAAACTAGGAGTTTCAGAGCTGTGTGGTCTGAGCCCAGCACTGGGGTTTCCTGGGCCTTATATCTGAGTCTGTGAATGGGGCGGGGGGAGACCTTACTTTCAGGAGCATCTTGAGGTATCCTATGGTGGAAAGGACTTAGCAAAACTTCTGTGCCAGCTTCACCATGGACACACTCTCCAGAAGGAAGGGACTTCGGTTGCTGAATTCGCAAATCTAAATATAACACCATTAATGCCACAGGAAGGCTGGCCTGGAGGAAGCTGGGCCAGGCTGTGGGAAGGAGGAGGGAAGCTAGTGAGGGGACAAGGGCTGCTGCATGCAAAAAACAGAACAGTCACTCAAAAGCGGCATTCTGTTTCAAAATGACCGTCAGTAGCCAGAGACTTCAGTTTTGAGACAGAAATTATCCAAAGGGAAATTATTTTGTGTGAATTAGAGATGCTCCCCCGCCCCGCACCCCCCACCTCCTGCCCCATCTGTCTCTCTCTGCCCTTCGGTCTGACACAGGTCAGATGTTTCTGTCGTGTGACACGGTGGCAGAAGGGACCTTCCTCCTACATCACCAGAGGCAGGGCTTGTGTCATAGCAGCTCTGAATCCACACGCGCCTTGCTTGGTCTGCTCACTGAATACTGTGGAATAACTAAAACAAACACATGTCTTGCATAAAACAAATGATAATATTAAATTTTAAGGGGAAGACCCTGCCCTCAAGTCAGTTGTTCTTTAGTCACTAAATTGTGCCTGACTCTTTTGTGACACCATGGACTGTAGCCCACCAGGCTCCTCTGTCCATGGGATTCTCAAGGCAAAAATACTGGAGTGGGTTGCCATTCCTTTCTCCAGGGAATCTTCCCAACCCACGGATCGAACCTGAGTCTCCTGCACTGTAGGCAGATTTTTTTACCATCTGAGCCATCAGGGAAGCCCCTAAAATGTTTAGTTGCATCCAAATTTTGAAGACCTTTGATTGCCAAGATAGTGAGTGTGTACCTTATCCTGCAAGAAACAGGGAGACATCAATGACTATCCATGAGTGGAGCAACATGATAAAAGGAGCAATTTAGGAAAATGAACCCGGAGAAGGGGAGAGGCTAAAGGGAAGGAGACAAGATGGGGGAACACAGAGGAAAAGATAGAGAAGATGGGGTACATATATACAATGACTGTTACTCAGCCATAAAAAGAATGAAATAATGCTGCTTGCAGCAACACGGATGGACCTAGAGATTGCCATAGTGAGTGAAGTCAGACACAGAGAGAGACATATCATATGATATTGCTTATATGAGGGATCTAAGAAAAAATGATGCAAACGAACTTATTTACAAAACTGAAATGGACTCATAAACTTGGAGAGTGAACCTGTGATGGCAGGGGAGACAGGTGGAGGGGAGAACAAATAGGGGGCTTGGGATTGACATGTACACACTGCTATATTTAAAGTGGGTTACTGGCAGGGACCTACTGCGTAGCACAGGGAACTCTGCTCAATATTATGTGGCAATCTGAATGGAAGGAGAATTTGAAAGGGAGTAGATACATGTGTATCAGAGAAGGCAATGGCACCCCACTCCAGTACTCTTGCCTGGAAAATCCCAGGGATGGGGGAGCCTGGTGGGCTGCCGTCTGTGGGGTTGCACAGAGTCAGACACGACTGAAGTGACTCAGCAGCAGCAGTAGACACACGTGTATAGCTGAGTTGCTTTGCTGTACACCCGAACCTAGCACAAAATTGTTTATCAACTATACTTTAATATAAAATTAAAAGATCTTTTTAAGAAAAGATGGGGTTGGAGCACTGGCGTAGTCTATCATCCTGAGATCACAATGGCTGTAGCTGTAGGAGTGAACAGGAGGGTAAAGAGAAGGGTAAAATTTGTCTAAATATGAATTAATATAACTAGTGATAGGAGATGAATAGTCAGAGAAAAAGTAAAAAAAAAAAGTTGGAAATTTCAAGAACACCAGATTATTTAATTACTTATTAAATTTAATAACAAAATATACCATAAAATGACTAGTAGCATCTTAAAAATAAGCCCTGAGTCAATAAGTGAGATCATTAAAACTCCTGAAAAAGGAGGAAGTCAGCTAAGCAGACCTATTGATGATCACTGCATTTTTAAAAGTCTGTTCATGGTATAAAGTGGTCAAGAGACTGGATTTTTTCTTTTTTTTTTGCCTCTATATATATACCAAATAAAGCATTAGAGATTTCTACTCCAAACTGATCTTAGAATCATATAAGTTGGAGATGCCAGGTCAGTTGTGAGGAAAGCAGATGGACGTGTTAAGAGTACCCAACCAAGTAGATGTAGATAATTCACAGGCAGTCATCTGGGCAGTTCAGAGAGAGGCTGAATAACTCTCGGTCAAGACAAAAAGCCAGGCTTGGTTCAGCAGACACTGGAGAACTGCTGTAGGCCCTAGAAGAGAGACCAGCCTGGTGAAAGCTGAGTTTTAGAAACGTGAGCTGAATAGACCCTGACAAGCCTTCAGAGCATGGACTGGAGAGATACATTGCCAGAGGCAGCTTTTTCCTAGTGTGAAGGGGAAGCTGTAGGCTTGGATCTTGGTTGCAGGAGAAGGACCAGTCCAGTGCATACTGAAAGGATGAAGCTCCAGAACTGGGCTTGAGGTTAGGATGTGGGGATGAAGAAGGAGGAAGGATTTCCTTGTTCTTTTTGTTTGTGAAGAGTTGCTTGAATATGAAGCCTTCTTTAATCCATTCCTAAATCCAGATTAAATAGGGATTTTCTCAGATAAACACTGCTTTGCAGTCCACCTTTTCTTGAAAAACAGTGAAAAAAACATCATAAAGCTTGCCTTCTAATGGTTCTCCGTGAGTGCACTAAGAAGCTAAAAACAAGATATTTTCTGGGTTTTTTCTACAAAACTTTGAAGAAAGCACTTCTTGCAGATAATACCATCTTTCAAATCATCTATATTTAATAAAAATTATTAGAAAGGTTATTCATGAAATATGACTTTACTTGGAGTACTCTTTGATGGTCTGGCCATATGCAGCTACCTTTCCAGTGAACTTTATGCCCACCCTGGTTCTAGTAGAGTTCTGCATCCCACCAGTCCATCTTTCCATGCCAATCAGCCATGCTGGGGAGCATTTTCAGTCAACCCTCCCTGCCACTACCAAAAAACAAATGAAAAAACACCCCAGAACCACCACCAACAGCAATAATAAAAACCAGTTCTGGAGTACCTTCTGGTCTGGAGAATATCTATCTAAGCTCATTCTACAGTGACCATCTATTGTCTACAACCGTCATTATAGTAGCGTACAAATTGGTTTCACTGTCCTAAAAATCCTCTGTTCCGCCTACGCACCTTCCTTCCCTCTTCCTGAACTCCTGAAAACCACCAATCTTTTTACCTTTTCTATGGTTTTGTCTTTTCCATATTCCAGGTGGAATCATACCTTATGTAGTCTTTTCAGACTGAATTCTTTGACTTAGCATTTATCACATTTTTAATCAGAAATCATCAGAAATTAAAAACTATGCAACATATACAACCAGCCACTATTTGCCTCTGAGTCCAAAAAAGAAAAGAAAAATGGTTATCTTTTGCCATTCAAATTACACTAGTCCTATCCCTCTTTTACAGACTCCCTGATTCTGGGATTCTGGGAGCCCCAGGCTGCTTGTACCTCCCACATCTTCCCCCTGGCTCTCGCCTATCTCCAGATCCATTCACCAGTCTCCTAGGGGCCATCCTGGTGCAGATGGCATCCTCTAGGTTCCATCTGGATTTCTTGGGCTCCTTCCACCTCTGGCCATAGACCCATCCCTTATTTCCTCACAGTCATAAGAGAGTTATGAATGTGTAATAAAACTTCACTGAAGTTTGAGGAATAAGAAAAGGGAAGTATATCACAAAGAATGACTCATTTTTGTTGCTAGTCAAGGCTTCACTCAGTGTCCTGGACCCTACCTCAGGCTCTCTCTGCTTTGCTCCCAGAGAGCACTTCAAGTGCCAGCTCGCCTCTGCATGGTGAGAATGAATGCTTCTAGGAGTCAATTCAACCTGTAGTCGAGGGACCAGCAACCAGGAGGCCCCAAGAAGACAGGAGACATCCTGGTACCACAGCCCAGGACCTGTCTACCGCATCCTCTTCTCCCTCACTTGCAGTTTCTAGACTGGAGTCCGCAGGATGAGCGACAGTGAGGCAGCCCATCCCCCATAGATGGGGCTGTGGCCGTGTCTTAGTCCTAACGGCACCACATTCTATGTTCTTCCATGTTAGAGCACCGTATTAGGAATGGCAACATCTCAGCCAGGTGCTCTGCTGGGAGTGGGTCTGGTAGCTTTTGGATTATTGCACAGCGTGAGGGGCACATAGGCCCTTTCTTTCCACTCTGCAGCTGCTGCAAACTATGGTTCAAGAAAAAAGCATATGACTATAAGAGAAATAAAGATACACAGGCACCAAGTAGTCTAAATTCACACAGAGAAAAATCAAGTCCATAAAGAAGTGACTGTCTAGTAAAGCATGAGTCCAGATTGGGTTACCCAACTGACCACTCAGTTTCTCTGTCTGAAACTCTGCGCTTGGGTTGAGGATTTTAATTTTTTGCAAGCCTGCATTATTTGGCACAACTGAAAGGTTTGCAGAGGAAAAGGGTATGATCATCACAGCAACAACAATCACAGTTGTGCTCAAAGGGTGGGCTCTCGACAGGTAGAGTCAGTACCACCTGGGGACTTGTAGGAAATGCAAATTTTCCAGCCCCACCAGAGACCTGCCCGATCAGAAACCCCAGGGGTTGGAGTGAAACGCTGGGTTTCCAAGGAACTCTGGGTGATTCTGGTACAGTTTAGTGTGAGAACCACCGGTCTGCCAGATTCTAAAGCCTCTAAACTCTTCTTCGAAGACAAAAAACTGCTTGTAACTTTCTTTTTTTTTTCTCTTGAAATACAGAATTTTATTTAGAAACTGTTTAAAAATAGAAAAAAACCCTGTCAAGAAAGACCAGGTGGAAAATGGGTTCCCAACAAAATGGAATTTTAGGGCAACAGAAGTCTAAAAGGCCACGGAGGAGAAAGAGCACCACTGTTATTGAACAATGGCCAGTTGCTTGCATTTTTTGGCATTGTTAATCACTGAATCTGGGTTTTCCTCTGAATTCCACACAGAGCATGCACTACACAACAATTTTACCATAAAATACCTGCTTGCTACACACATTTCAGGACAAGCTACCACCAGAAACAAATCAATACACATACATCAGGGGCTGAACAGTCTCAGCAGTGGGTGACACACACGTCGCAGAATTCTGCCAAACAGAGGAACTGAGTCGGCTGTGAGCAAAGCAAATGAGGGAGTTAAGGAATGAAATATTTTAAATATTAATAATTAATTCAGACATGGTACTCTATTTTCTGCAAAAGAAAATTAACANACCCTGCCCTCAAGTCAGTTGTTCTTTAGTCACTAAATTGTGCCTGACTCTTTTGTGACACCATGGACTGTAGCCCACCAGGCTCCTCTGTCCATGGGATTCTCAAGGCAAAAATACTGGAGTGGGTTGCCATTCCTTTCTCCAGGGAATCTTCCCAACCCACGGATCGAACCTGAGTCTCCTGCACTGTAGGCAGATTTTTTTACCATCTGAGCCATCAGGGAAGCCCCTAAAATGTTTAGTTGCATCCAAATTTTGAAGACCTTTGATTGCCAAGATAGTGAGTGTGTACCTTATCCTGCAAGAAACAGGGAGACATCAATGACTATCCATGAGTGGAGCAACATGATAAAAGGAGCAATTTAGGAAAATGAACCCGGAGAAGGGGAGAGGCTAAAGGGAAGGAGACAAGATGGGGGAACACAGAGGAAAAGATAGAGAAGATGGGGTACATATATACAATGACTGTTACTCAGCCATAAAAAGAATGAAATAATGCTGCTTGCAGCAACACGGATGGACCTAGAGATTGCCATAGTGAGTGAAGTCAGACACAGAGAGAGACATATCATATGATATTGCTTATATGAGGGATCTAAGAAAAAATGATGCAAACGAACTTATTTACAAAACTGAAATGGACTCATAAACTTGGAGAGTGAACCTGTGATGGCAGGGGAGACAGGTGGAGGGGAGAACAAATAGGGGGCTTGGGATTGACATGTACACACTGCTATATTTAAAGTGGGTTACTGGCAGGGACCTACTGCGTAGCACAGGGAACTCTGCTCAATATTATGTGGCAATCTGAATGGAAGGAGAATTTGAAAGGGAGTAGATACATGTGTATCAGAGAAGGCAATGGCACCCCACTCCAGTACTCTTGCCTGGAAAATCCCAGGGATGGGGGAGCCTGGTGGGCTGCCGTCTGTGGGGTTGCACAGAGTCAGACACGACTGAAGTGACTCAGCAGCAGCAGTAGACACACGTGTATAGCTGAGTTGCTTTGCTGTACACCCGAACCTAGCACAAAATTGTTTATCAACTATACTTTAATATAAAATTAAAAGATCTTTTTAAGAAAAGATGGGGTTGGAGCACTGGCGTAGTCTATCATCCTGAGATCACAATGGCTGTAGCTGTAGGAGTGAACAGGAGGGTAAAGAGAAGGGTAAAATTTGTCTAAATATGAATTAATATAACTAGTGATAGGAGATGAATAGTCAGAGAAAAAGTAAAAAAAAAAAGTTGGAAATTTCAAGAACACCAGATTATTTAATTACTTATTAAATTTAATAACAAAATATACCATAAAATGACTAGTAGCATCTTAAAAATAAGCCCTGAGTCAATAAGTGAGATCATTAAAACTCCTGAAAAAGGAGGAAGTCAGCTAAGCAGACCTATTGATGATCACTGCATTTTTAAAAGTCTGTTCATGGTATAAAGTGGTCAAGAGACTGGATTTTTTCTTTTTTTTTTGCCTCTATATATATACCAAATAAAGCATTAGAGATTTCTACTCCAAACTGATCTTAGAATCATATAAGTTGGAGATGCCAGGTCAGTTGTGAGGAAAGCAGATGGACGTGTTAAGAGTACCCAACCAAGTAGATGTAGATAATTCACAGGCAGTCATCTGGGCAGTTCAGAGAGAGGCTGAATAACTCTCGGTCAAGACAAAAAGCCAGGCTTGGTTCAGCAGACACTGGAGAACTGCTGTAGGCCCTAGAAGAGAGACCAGCCTGGTGAAAGCTGAGTTTTAGAAACGTGAGCTGAATAGACCCTGACAAGCCTTCAGAGCATGGACTGGAGAGATACATTGCCAGAGGCAGCTTTTTCCTAGTGTGAAGGGGAAGCTGTAGGCTTGGATCTTGGTTGCAGGAGAAGGACCAGTCCAGTGCATACTGAAAGGATGAAGCTCCAGAACTGGGCTTGAGGTTAGGATGTGGGGATGAAGAAGGAGGAAGGATTTCCTTGTTCTTTTTGTTTGTGAAGAGTTGCTTGAATATGAAGCCTTCTTTAATCCATTCCTAAATCCAGATTAAATAGGGATTTTCTCAGATAAACACTGCTTTGCAGTCCACCTTTTCTTGAAAAACAGTGAAAAAAACATCATAAAGCTTGCCTTCTAATGGTTCTCCGTGAGTGCACTAAGAAGCTAAAAACAAGATATTTTCTGGGTTTTTTCTACAAAACTTTGAAGAAAGCACTTCTTGCAGATAATACCATCTTTCAAATCATCTATATTTAATAAAAATTATTAGAAAGGTTATTCATGAAATATGACTTTACTTGGAGTACTCTTTGATGGTCTGGCCATATGCAGCTACCTTTCCAGTGAACTTTATGCCCACCCTGGTTCTAGTAGAGTTCTGCATCCCACCAGTCCATCTTTCCATGCCAATCAGCCATGCTGGGGAGCATTTTCAGTCAACCCTCCCTGCCACTACCAAAAAACAAATGAAAAAACACCCCAGAACCACCACCAACAGCAATAATAAAAACCAGTTCTGGAGTACCTTCTGGTCTGGAGAATATCTATCTAAGCTCATTCTACAGTGACCATCTATTGTCTACAACCGTCATTATAGTAGCGTACAAATTGGTTTCACTGTCCTAAAAATCCTCTGTTCCGCCTACGCACCTTCCTTCCCTCTTCCTGAACTCCTGAAAACCACCAATCTTTTTACCTTTTCTATGGTTTTGTCTTTTCCATATTCCAGGTGGAATCATACCTTATGTAGTCTTTTCAGACTGAATTCTTTGACTTAGCATTTATCACATTTTTAATCAGAAATCATCAGAAATTAAAAACTATGCAACATATACAACCAGCCACTATTTGCCTCTGAGTCCAAAAAAGAAAAGAAAAATGGTTATCTTTTGCCATTCAAATTACACTAGTCCTATCCCTCTTTTACAGACTCCCTGATTCTGGGATTCTGGGAGCCCCAGGCTGCTTGTACCTCCCACATCTTCCCCCTGGCTCTCGCCTATCTCCAGATCCATTCACCAGTCTCCTAGGGGCCATCCTGGTGCAGATGGCATCCTCTAGGTTCCATCTGGATTTCTTGGGCTCCTTCCACCTCTGGCCATAGACCCATCCCTTATTTCCTCACAGTCATAAGAGAGTTATGAATGTGTAATAAAACTTCACTGAAGTTTGAGGAATAAGAAAAGGGAAGTATATCACAAAGAATGACTCATTTTTGTTGCTAGTCAAGGCTTCACTCAGTGTCCTGGACCCTACCTCAGGCTCTCTCTGCTTTGCTCCCAGAGAGCACTTCAAGTGCCAGCTCGCCTCTGCATGGTGAGAATGAATGCTTCTAGGAGTCAATTCAACCTGTAGTCGAGGGACCAGCAACCAGGAGGCCCCAAGAAGACAGGAGACATCCTGGTACCACAGCCCAGGACCTGTCTACCGCATCCTCTTCTCCCTCACTTGCAGTTTCTAGACTGGAGTCCGCAGGATGAGCGACAGTGAGGCAGCCCATCCCCCATAGATGGGGCTGTGGCCGTGTCTTAGTCCTAACGGCACCACATTCTATGTTCTTCCATGTTAGAGCACCGTATTAGGAATGGCAACATCTCAGCCAGGTGCTCTGCTGGGAGTGGGTCTGGTAGCTTTTGGATTATTGCACAGCGTGAGGGGCACATAGGCCCTTTCTTTCCACTCTGCAGCTGCTGCAAACTATGGTTCAAGAAAAAAGCATATGACTATAAGAGAAATAAAGATACACAGGCACCAAGTAGTCTAAATTCACACAGAGAAAAATCAAGTCCATAAAGAAGTGACTGTCTAGTAAAGCATGAGTCCAGATTGGGTTACCCAACTGACCACTCAGTTTCTCTGTCTGAAACTCTGCGCTTGGGTTGAGGATTTTAATTTTTTGCAAGCCTGCATTATTTGGCACAACTGAAAGGTTTGCAGAGGAAAAGGGTATGATCATCACAGCAACAACAATCACAGTTGTGCTCAAAGGGTGGGCTCTCGACAGGTAGAGTCAGTACCACCTGGGGACTTGTAGGAAATGCAAATTTTCCAGCCCCACCAGAGACCTGCCCGATCAGAAACCCCAGGGGTTGGAGTGAAACGCTGGGTTTCCAAGGAACTCTGGGTGATTCTGGTACAGTTTAGTGTGAGAACCACCGGTCTGCCAGATTCTAAAGCCTCTAAACTCTTCTTCGAAGACAAAAAACTGCTTGTAACTTTCTTTTTTTTTTCTCTTGAAATACAGAATTTTATTTAGAAACTGTTTAAAAATAGAAAAAAACCCTGTCAAGAAAGACCAGGTGGAAAATGGGTTCCCAACAAAATGGAATTTTAGGGCAACAGAAGTCTAAAAGGCCACGGAGGAGAAAGAGCACCACTGTTATTGAACAATGGCCAGTTGCTTGCATTTTTTGGCATTGTTAATCACTGAATCTGGGTTTTCCTCTGAATTCCACACAGAGCATGCACTACACAACAATTTTACCATAAAATACCTGCTTGCTACACACATTTCAGGACAAGCTACCACCAGAAACAAATCAATACACATACATCAGGGGCTGAACAGTCTCAGCAGTGGGTGACACACACGTCGCAGAATTCTGCCAAACAGAGGAACTGAGTCGGCTGTGAGCAAAGCAAATGAGGGAGTTAAGGAATGAAATATTTTAAATATTAATAATTAATTCAGACATGGTACTCTATTTTCTGCAAAAGAAAATTAACGTTTAATAACACGCTAACATTTTTATCTCCAAAGAGATTAGTGCACTGGCAAAGTATTCCGATAACAATGGAGGGCTGTGGACAGCAGGTACCGAAAACACCCAGCCTTGCAGATCCCAAGGGAGTGGGCTTGTAACTTTCAATGATCTTCCTCTCTCGAGACATCATGGGATCTAAAAGAGATCCTGGTTCAGTCAGGACCACATTACTCCAGTGTGTTGGTAAATAGCTAAGTTTATTGATATTAACCCAAAAGCTTGAAAAAAATTTTAAAACAACAGGAAAGGAGAGAATATAATATTCAACTTGGTTTATATAAGGAATAAAAATTATTTATATGACCTGCTCACTATTTTGAATGTGAAAATGTCATACTGCTTAAAAATAACATATTAATGCTGTTTTAAAATGCAGATATGTGTAGATAAGCTTTGTCCTTCATTGTATTTAACATAAGCATGGCTATCTCTTCACAACTGTAAAAGATGAAAACGTTGAGATCCCATTATCCTTCTCCTAGCCTTGCAAGAATATCTCTGAAAGGGATAATCAAAGTGCAGCTACTTTATGCCTTACCTATTTTCACTCACACACAGCTTATTATAGTGAAACAACTGTCGTTCAACTCAAGAGCATCCTCTCCTGAAACAGTCCAGTTGCATATTTCTTTGCTATTGCATATCCTACAAGTTGTGCTAGAGGACAAAAAGTGCTCCAGAATGGAGCAGAAGATACTAAAGAAGGCAGCAAAAGCTGTGCATCACACGGTGTGTGAAGAGTTGATAAAGTGAGCTGAGGTGTCATCACATCTTTTCGGTCTGGGGGATGCCGACTTGTACCACATAACAAGGTTGGCACCTGAAACTAAGTAGTCTGTGGATGGCAGGATTTGAGTGAATGAGATGCAGAGAGAGGAAAAAAATTTAAACACAAAACATGTAGTTTGTGCTACAATTCAACCATTTGCTAAAATTATAGATTATAATTATTTTGATAATCTATCAGTTCAGTTCAGTCGCTCAGTCGTGTCTGACTTTTTGCGACGCCATGAACTGCTATAATTAAAAGTAATTATGAAATGCCAATAAGCATCAACTACCTAGCTGAATAATTGAAAAAATTACATCAAACTTTTTTGCAACAATTTACATATGACTATTTACACCTACAGCAAAGTCACTTATAGAAATCAGCCTCTGGCTCCCTATTACTCTGCCTGTGTCCCACTCTTCACGAACCTCTGATAGGATCCTTCACTCCGGTTCATTTTGCCCTTCAATCCAGTTAGGCATTAAGCAGGGTAAAGACATTCCACTTGGTTATAGCTGGCTTACAACTAGGGTGCCCTCTGCTCCCCACTTGATATTATTCAGTTTCTTCCTAATCAATCCATTTCAATCTCTCTCTCAATCTCACTTCCTCTCTACTCCTATACCTCCTATCTCCCCCCACCCCCATTCCTCTATCTCACAGGTTCTCCACAGTTCCTCAGCAAAAGGAGAAAAGGGTTTGCATAAGATGTATGTAAACAAATTCTAGAATGCTGTATGGGTCTGAGGCAACTTAAAGTCCAGCTGGAAGGACATCCCTGTGTGTCTCTGATAGTCCAGGTGGTCCTCTTCTCTCTCATCCATCCTGTTCTCTCTGCTGCTGAGCCTGGTGCTTAGCTGAGCTCTCATACATGTGGAATCAACATACCCAGCCTCCCTAACTGGTGATGTAAGATATGGTCTCATTTCCTTTGTTACCCAAACTATGAAATGGCACTGAACTTCTCACATTCAAACTTGAACCCCTCATTGGGTTGCCCAGTCATGTAGATAATTCTCCAAGGTGTAGCCTCAAGAAGTCTCTCTTATCTTTCTACTCCACCTTCCAGCTTGTCCTCCCACTGCGATCCACCCCTGAGTGCCAATGAAACACACCTTCCCCATAGCCCGATCAAAGCCGGGCTACAACTGCTGACAGGATACCATTGAAGATTTGGGGACAATAAAGGGAATTACCTCATTGAAAAGGGCTACCGATGGCACTGCAGATGGCTCTTCTCAGAGCAGAGGCCCAGACCCAGTCTCAGGTGCAGGCCCACCTACCTCCCCACCCCTCCAGCTTCACACGCTAGAAAAGCCCTCAGGTTTGCCTATATTTTTCAGGTCTACAGGTCCTAACAATCATTAGACCTAGAAGGGAAAAGAGCTCCCCTAAATGCCCAGTCTACGTTACCATTTCTTGTCTGACAATCTCCCTTTTCCCAAGATAGTTGAGAGTAGGAATGTCCACTGTGCAGTAAATGTCCCGTCACCATGACGACACTCAGGAAATAGCTACAGCAGAGTATCAGCCCAGGAGAGTTGTTGTTCAGTCATTAAGTTGTGTCTAACTCTGCAATCCCATGGACTGCAGCACACCAGGCTTTTCTGTT
Source organism: Oreotragus oreotragus (assembly GCA_006410675.1). Classification (NCBI taxonomy): domain Eukaryota; kingdom Metazoa; phylum Chordata; class Mammalia; order Artiodactyla; family Bovidae; genus Oreotragus; species Oreotragus oreotragus. Next base: position 382,128 of record SJYX01023081.1, read on the forward strand.
CCTCACTAGCTCCCAGAGTTTGCTCAAATTCATGTCCATTGAATTGGTGATGTTATCTAACCATCTCATCCTTTGTCGCCTCCTTCTCTTGCCTGCCCTAAGTCTTTCCCAGCATCAGGGTCTTTTTCAATGAGTCAGTTGTTCACATTAGGTGGCCAAAGTATTTGAGCTTCAGCATCAGTCCTTCCAATGAATATTCAAGGTTGATTTCCTTTAGGATTGGCTGGTTTGATCTCCTTGCTGGTCCAAGGGACTCTCAAGAATCTTCTCCAGCACTACAATTGAAAAACATCAATTCTTCAGTGCTCAATCTTCTTCATGGTCCAACNAGCTTCAGCATCAGTCCTTCCAATGAATATTCAAGGTTGATTTCCTTTAGGATTGGCTGGTTTGATCTCCTTGCTGGTCCAAGGGACTCTCAAGAATCTTCTCCAGCACTACAATTGAAAAACATCAATTCTTCAGTGCTCAATCTTCTTCATGGTCCAACTCTCACATCTGTACAGGACTACTGGAGAAACCTAGGTTAATTTCAGCCTGAAATTAACACTTAGTGGGGGACGCCAACGGGTCAGGCCAGGCAGAGTTCCTCTGACAAGCTGTCCTCTCATCCTCTCAACTGCTGCATCCTTACACCAAAAATCTTTGCAGCATATACACTGTAAATCCATACATAGCCCAAGAGAATATTTCTCCCAGATTCCAGTTCCTGTCACCAGGTTTTTGTACGCCTATGCTAAGCTTAACTGTGTATCACTCTTCATAACAGCTAATAGAGAGCCTAGCTTCCAGAGTGAGAGAAATCCGCTTTTTTTAATGGAAAAACTCCAGTTCCTCCCAGAACGCGGGCTCTTTGTGTGTTCAGTCATGTCCAATTCTTTGCTGCTGCATAGACTGTAGACCACCAAGCTCCTCTTTTCATGGTATTTCCCAGGCAAGAATACTGGAGTGGGTGCCACTTCCTACTCTAGGGGATCTCCCAACCCAGGGATCGGACTGGTGCCTCTTGCATCTGCTTCACTGGCAGGCAGATTCTTTACCACTGGTGCCGCTTCGGAAGCCCCATATACAAGCTTTGAATTTCATTAACTAAAATGCCCAGTGAAATTGTTTTCTCAGAAGAAAGGAAAGCCTTGCCTGGAAGGTAAATTCATGTATGTTACTCTTTCAAGGCAGAACCATGTGAAATTTTGCTGCAGTCCATGGGATTGCGAAGTTGGACACAACTGAACAACTTCACTTTCACTTTTCACTCTCATGCATTGGAGAAGGAAATGGCAACCCACTCCGGTGTTCTTGCCTAGAGAATCCCAGGGACAGAAGAGCCTGGTAGGCTGCCATCTCTGGGGTCACACAGAGTCGGACATGACTGAAGCGACTTAGCAGCAGCANGGAGAAGGAAATGGCAACCCACTCCGGTGTTCTTGCCTAGAGAATCCCAGGGACAGAAGAGCCTGGTAGGCTGCCATCTCTGGGGTCACACAGAGTCGGACATGACTGAAGCGACTTAGCAGCAGCAGCAGTAAATTAGAAAGTCATTATGAAGAAAACAAAACATGGTCCTATACGCTGACCTTTTTTCTAATTCATAAATTTTTCTAACTGCAATTGGCCTTGAAAACAACCATGTAACAATTTTTTGCATATCCTTCTACAAAGCTATGCACATACCAGCACACATGTATATACGTCTTTTTTTCCTACAAAAAACATACATGCATATTCTGAATTTTTCTTCTTTCTTTTCTTTCGTCTCATCCTCCATTTTCATTTAACTTAATAATATCTCAAGATTTCTTTTTTACATATTAGCAATAGAGATGTATTTTTTTATGGCCTGTGGTATTCCATTTATGGCTTTATCAATGTGTATTTAAAAAGTTCCCTTTTAATAATCAATGGGCATTTAGGTTGTTTCCAGGTGTTTTGGTGGGAGAGGCAGAAAGGATTAGAGTTATTACACCTATCTGGAATAAACATTCTGATATGTATGTTTGTATAGTTTGTGACTATGTTCATAAGGTAAATTTCTTTAAGCAGTGGGACTTCCAGGTCAAAAGGCAAGGTGGTTTTACATTTTGACAGATACTGATTGTACTAATTTATATTCCCAAGAATATCTGTATTCTTATATACTTGCCAAGCCTGGGGATTATTATACTTATTAAGTTTTGCCAGTCTGATAATCAGAATATTATACCTCACTGTTCTCATTTAGATTTCTTTAAATATAAGTGATATTAAATAACTTTTTATCGATCTCTTGGTCACTTGTTGTTGTTGTTGTTGTTTTTTTTTCTGTTAGCTCTGTGTTCACATCTTTTGGTCATTTTTCTATTGAATTGTTAAACTTTTTTTTTTTTTTTACTGAGTTGTAGGATGTTTTTTTCCACTCCAGTTTTCTTGCCTGGAAAATCCCATGGACGGAGCAGCCTGGTGCAGTCCATGGGGTCGCTAAGAGTCGGACACGACTGAGCGACTTCACTTTCACTTTTCACTTTCATGCATTGGAGAAGGAAATGGCAATCCACTTGGGGAGCCTGGTGGGCTGCTGTCTATGGGGTCGCACAGAGTCGGACACGACTGAAGCCACTTAGCAGCAGTAGCAGCAAGATGCTTTTTTAATCAAAACATGTAGTTCTTCTTATATGTGCTGCAAACGTTTCTTCCAGCATGTATTTATCTTTTGATTTTGTGCACATTACTTTTTGCTCTGCAGAATTTTCAAATATTTATGCAACCAGATTCATTCATCAGTTTCTTTATGACTTTTGCGTATGTACAACTTTTAAGTGACAATTTTTCCAGATTCTACCTAGTAAAGTTAACCTCCTCACAAAAAATCTTAAGCCTGATTTCTGTCTATACCGTGCTCTTCAAGGTAGCTCCATCTTTGTACGGTCTGAGGACAGTAAGTGATAAATGGTGAGGCTTCTGATAGCTTATGACTCCTCACAACAGACATATCTGGGAGTCAGAATTTCTCCTAGAGCCTGAGACTGACCCAGACTTCAGTGGGTCAATGCATGGCCCGATGACCACACTCCTTATAGACTCAGTCACACCCTCCCTCTGCTCAAGTAGTAAATGGCCAGCTTAATCGAATAGAATATAATTCATGCTATTTGGGGGTTTATTTATTTGGGGCTTTTTTCTTGTACTCAAGAAGGATAGAAGACTTAAAAATCAACCTAGTTATTAATATTTTATGTTTCACATCATTTCATACAGGCAACTTCAAAAGATGGTCCATGATATCAAGAACAATGAAGGCGGAATAATGAACAAGATCAAAAAGTAAGTCAGATGCCGTAGCACTATGTGAGCACTTATTTATGTAAATAACATCTTATGCCAGCCTGCAGCAAGTGGGAGAAAACGAAGTTCCCTGTTACCCGGGTGAGAAACGACAACCTCTCTAGCATGTGACACTTCCTTACTCACGGCTAGAGTCATGGTGGTCAGACCCACATTCAGGAAACATGGTGAATGAGTGGCGGGTACTCAGGCACCTTGCTTTTCTCTCTCACTCCTGGACAGCTGAGTTATGTCGTTCAAGGTGCTTGGCAAACATCAAAAGAGATGTTTATAGAAGCCAGACAATCAGCTTCTTTGACCACTTAGCTAAGGGCCACTACGATGCATTTCTGTTTTGGAGAAATTCAAAAGAGAAATTGCAGGAACACAGCCTGATTTATTTAGGATGCTGTAACTGTTTTCCATATTTTGATTTCTGCTTTTTAAATTATGACCTTGAAATGGTGTTTTCAATTGACACTTGGAGAAGGAAAGTTAGAATTCCAAATCTTCGTACACATACATGCACACAGACACACACCTCTCACGTTTTATTTTTGTTTTTGCAGAGAAGAGAAATTGTACATTATGCATACCTGAATTTGCCACTCGAAATTTAACTCAAGAGGAAAGGGGAAATGGTATTCTGTTAAGTTTTTGTTTAAGGCTTTTTTGTTTTTATGAAAGTAATACAGGTTCACTAGGGGAAAAAACCAGAGTTCAGAATTGCATGAAGTAAAAATCTCTCACCTTCTCCTATTCCCACCCTAACCTGCTCCCCAGAAATGGACACAGCATGAGTGAGTTTGGTATAAATATCTGTATGTGTATGTTTACACACACACACATACACGCATTGGCATAGTTGTAGTCCCTAAATATACATTACATACATGCATACAGTTTCATCATGAGTGGCATCATGCCACACACACATTCTACCAAATTGCTTTGTTTGTTGGTTTTAATTAATGCCATATAGTGGGCATTTTTCTTTGTTAGCACATAAAAATAACCATAAACCTTTTAAACAGATAATTAATAGTCTACTATAAATATATTATCATTTATTTAACCACCTATATACTGGTGGATTTCTCTGAAGTAGGGGTAGGAGTTTAAGTGTACATTTTGGAAGACAATTTGACAATATCTGTGAAAGTTTTATGGCCATTTCTTTTAGTGTACCTGTCATAAATAATACTTCAATAAATATCCTCTGCACACTTTTGAGTATACCAGAAACTAATGANCCTATATACTGGTGGATTTCTCTGAAGTAGGGGTAGGAGTTTAAGTGTACATTTTGGAAGACAATTTGACAATATCTGTGAAAGTTTTATGGCCATTTCTTTTAGTGTACCTGTCATAAATAATACTTCAATAAATATCCTCTGCACACTTTTGAGTATACCAGAAACTAATGAAGTCTCTAGCTTCTGGATAGGATTTGTGCCCTTGAGATTTTGGTTGATATTACCAAATTGCTGCCCCCAGGTTTTGTACTACTGATTATTGGTGGTTTAGTCATTAAGTCGTGTCCGACTCTTGCAACCTCATGAACTGTAGCCTGCCAGGCGCCTCTGTCCATGGGGTTCTCCAAGCAAGAATACTGGAGTGGGTTGCCATTTCCTTCTCTAGGGGGTCTTCCCAACTTAGGAACCAAACTTCCCAATGTAGGTCTCCTGAACTGCAGGTACTCCTAACAGTGGATAAAAGTTCATTTCCTTGTGGCTTCAGAGCAGAGTATTTTTTTTCTTTTTTGGCCTTTGCTAAACTTAAGAGTAATAAATCACTTTTCATGGTGTTTTTAGGCTATACAATGTAAATGAGTTTCAATATGTGTAATTGGTCATCACAAAATTGTTAAAATGATCTTCTGCCTGAGAGACAATGGCCATCTCATACAGGAGAAGAACCTGTCTTCATGGTTGTCCTATGACTGGGAGATGCGTGTGTGACTATTTTCATCTATTTCTAATACATATAGAATCTCATTGAAATGAGAGAACCCTGCCAGTCATTGTTTCCATCACTAGCAATTCTAGCTTAATTATCTCACAATTGCCAATTTTACAATATACCAATTCTTTCAATAATATGAACTCTTTGTATAAAATGTCTCCCTATTCCATTTACAGCAGCCATGGAGCTCAAATTTTCCCAGATAATTTCTATTTCATTCTGCCCACTATCGCCTAATACTTGACATACTGTGTTTTCTTCTGTTTGGAAAATATGACTGCCCCAGTCATCCCCTTGGTGAAGTCAACGGCTCTTTTGGGTTGAAGTGCCCCGAACTTAGGCTCTGGCTCAAAACCAAGCCACAGGTGCCACCTTCAAAGGAGGAAGCACAGCTGAGCACACTGGGTTCCTAACACGGGAGCATGACCGAGCTGTCACCAGGTCATGGCTTATGCTGAATGAGAAAAGAAGGCCCGTAAAGAGTTGAGGGTTGGCGTGCAGCTGCTGGTTGCTCAAGGAGGCCCAAACGACACCTCTTATCTCTGGTCGATGTTCAGTGATCAAGGATCCTCTCTTGAATTGCTCCTTTATTCTGAGATTGATGACCTCACACTTTCGGGGTATTAAAATATCCTTTCTTTCCTTTTTTTGAAAAGACGGCGATAACATATAATGGTTGGTTTGTGCTTTTTGAAGTCTTACTTTCCATGAACAGGCCTGGCACCAGATCCTGTTTTGTTTTGGTTTTTCTTCCCTTCACTACCACAGACAGTCTCTCTGTCTGGACCTCCTCCTAGGCCTAACAACAATGTCTTCCCAGCAGGCCCTCTTGGCTTGCTGAGAATCGAATGAAACAATAGCTGGAGAGTCTTTAGGAAACAAACAAGAAAAATTTCTAGGCAAATATAATTAATCATATTTTTGCAACACTACAGTTCTGGTTTATAACCTTTTTTTTTTTTTTTTTTGTAATCAAGCATGATTTTCTGTACCACTTTTCTCCCCCAAAATGAAATATTTTTGTATGTAATGGTTACCTTGTGTGTGTGTGTGTGTGTGTGTGTGTGTGTACTACCAGGCTCCTCCGTCCACGGGATTTCCCAGGCAAGAGTACTGGAGTGGGGTGCCATTGCCTTCTCCCATTCTTACATAACATGCTAACTATTATTAAAAATAATAACTTACTACAAACCTTACACATTTCAAACAATGGAAGGGAAAGTATTGTCAAAAGTTGTAAAAAGTCTAAAAACTGGGATATGTTTTGAAATGTAATTTTAGTTTTTTCTTTTTAATGAATGGGAAAGCTTTGTGAATATTCAGAACAGTTTATATATGCATAAATATAATAGTTTTGAGAGTGCTTGAAACAATTCAGCTTTTATCTAAACATCACAATCCTCAGCCTGGAGACACTCACTGCTCACTTATTTGGCATTTTTTTCAGTAGTGAAAAAAATAATTTCATCCCAACCTACGACATTTTAGTTCAGCATTTTAGCTGATTATAGCTCATTTTTCTTATTATTTAAAGCATTTATTGAATTATTTATTAAAATATAGTTCATCTTCTCTTACCTTCCTATCAAACCAATCAACATGTATTGTCCTCGAATCTCTGATCTCTGGACTTACTAGTATTCTGACCTCCCAACCTCACCTTTGCCAAGTCACAGCCACACTGTGCACTAGGAGGAGGAGCAGAGGCAGGAAAATGCTGACTAATGGCTTCACTACATTTACAGTACATTTAGTCTTTCAGTGTGACGAGTTCAAAAGAAACCATTATTCTGTTAGTTATCTACCCCGTTATCTCTAAACCTACTTATATTATGGGCCTTGACAACAGTTGTCCTACTCACTGACCATCTGTCTAATTTATTATCTACAGGCTGAAAGTCAAAGCACCTCCAAGTGTTCCTCGGAGGGACTATGCCCCAGGTAAGAGTATTTCTAAACTACTTGGACACTTGACTAACATAATGTTCATAATTCCTTCTTGAAAAGGGAACACTGTTCTACTCATTTGAAAACAAAGGAGCCCATTCTAATTTTAAGAGTAATCTGACTCTAGTGGAGATATAGTAGTCCTTCTATCTGTCCACCCACCCATCCATCCACTCATCTATTTATCAAATATGTATTAAGCAACTCCCATGTGACAGGCATATACAGAGTCTTAGGTAAAAACACAATGAAAATAAGACAGATATGGTCTCCATACTCACAGAATTTATAGTCTAGAAGAGAAGATAGATGATTTTTAAATCAATTACAATTCAGTGTGATGGGGAAGCACAAAGTTCTATGGAAGTAAATAGCAACAGTATTTAATCTAATTTGAGGTGGAGAATGGGGCAGAAGTAGGGAATGGACGGCTTCCTAGATAGAGAATTGTTAAAATAGATACTTGAGAGTCCATGAGGTTGGTTGGGGGGTGGGGCAGTGTACATGGAATAAATTACTGATGACACATAGTTACTCAATCTTCTCCAAGTTTTAGCCCTGCAACCCCATTCCAACTAGGATTAACTTTGTCAGGGGAGAGGAGTTATTCTGGAGATTGGTAGGTTTATGACAGTAGAAAGCTAAGTACACCAAAACCTTTGACTGTGTGGATCACAACACACTGTGGAAAATTCTTCAAGAGATGGGAATATCAGACCACCTGACGTGCCTCCTGAGAAACCTGTTTGCAGATCAAGAAATAACAGTTAGAACTGGACATGGAACAACAGGCTGGTTCCAAATTGGGAAAAGAGTACATCAATTCTGTATATTGTCACCCTGCTTATTTAACTTATATGCAGAGTACATCATGAGAAATGCTGGGCTGGAGGAAGCACAAGCTGGAATCAAGATTTCCAGGAGAAATATCAATAACCTCAGCTATGCAGACAATACCACTCTTATGGCAGAAAGCGAAGAACTAAAGAGCCTCTTGATGAACGTGAAAGAAAACTCAACATTCAGAAAACTAAGATCATGGAGTCCAGTCCCATCAGTTCATGGCAAATAGATGGGGAAACAGTGAGAGACTTTATTTTTTTAGGGCTCCACAATCACTGTAGATGTTCCTTGGAAGAAAAGCTATGACCAACCTAGCCAGCATATTAAAAAGCAGAGATATTACTTTGCCAACAAAGGTCCGTCTAGTCAAAGCTATGGTTTTTCCAGTAGTCATGTATGGATGTGAGAGTTGGACTATAAAGAAAGCTGAGCACCAAAGAACTGATGCTTTTGAATTGTGGTGTTGGAGAAGACTCTTGAGAGTCCCTTGGACTGCAAGGAGATCCAACCAGTCCATCCTAAAGGAGGTCAGTCCTGGGTGTTCATTGGAAGGACTGATGTTGCAGCTGAAACTCCAAGACTTTGGCCACCTGATGAGAAGAGCTGACTCATTGGAAAAGACCCTGATGCTGGGAAAGATTGAGGGCAGGAGAAGGGGATAACAGAGGATGAGATGGTTGGATGGCATCACTGACTCAATGGACATGAGTTTGAGTAAGCTCCAGAAGTTGGTGATAGACAGGGAAACCTGGTGTGCTGCAGTCCATGGAGTCGCAAAGAGTTGGACATGACTGAGCGACTGAACTGAACTGAACTGTAGCTAAATAGATTTTCCATCACAATTTCCTTGTCTAGAAAAGATGCATTGGGCAGGTAGGTCTAAAATCCCATTTACTTTTTAAAATATAAGGATGTCCTGAATGTGGACAGGTCTATCCAGCCATCACTGAGAACCACAGGACTACAGACACTGATGATAACTCTTCCTCTACAGAATGACAGCTGAAACCAAATCTCAACCTTAAAGAATGATGACTATTTTATTTTTTTCTACCACTGATTAAGATAGTATTAAATCAGATAGCTGATTTTTCCTTGAGCACTAATGAAATTTTATCACACTGAGAAATGCTGACTGGCATACCAAGTCTGGTCACTGACTCATGGGACCACTTTTTAGAACTCTTTAGGTGAGAGAGAATTTATTGACCTCACAATGCCAATCAGTCAGCAAGTCTAGACAGTTGGCCGAGGATTCCTTTGCAATTTGGAGCTAAAAAAATTAAGTACCCTGACCTTTAAAATCTACCCAGTTCGTCTATGGCCATATCACCTTGGACATACCCAGTCTTGTCTAAAATCTAGCTAATCAAAAATTGATAAAAACAAATACATTCCCCCCCGCCCCGAGTTCCAAAAAAGAAAAGAAATCAAAGTAGACTGCACCTGTTAAACCCAAAGGCTTGATTGAAAAATATGGAATCATGAGATCTCAGGTTTAAAAGGGGGCCCAGAGGTCATATAGTCTAACATCCAATCCATTGCTTAAAGTTACCCTACTCCCACAAACCACACACAGGGCTCCCTTTCCATTTGGAAACCTCCTGTGATGACCTCCCAAGCCTGTTTGAGCCGATCAGGAAGAGACGGCCTCGGAGCAATGTAGACGTGATCCCTTTCCTGTGGCTTCCTAAGTCTGTCCTGGTAGTCACACAGTGCAAGATTTAAAAAATTTTTTAAAGTGGAAGTAGAGTTGTTCTGTGCAACTTCAAGGAATAGAATAAGATGTTAGGTCATTTGAATGGTTTCTTTCTAAAATAAACATCCCCAGGTGCTTCAGCTGTACCACACATTCTTTGATTAACTCCACAAATACTACACTAATGTCCTGTTTGATACTCACTGTGCTAGATATATAACGAGAAACAAAATATAGTTCTGGACCTAAAAGAACCTAATGACTAGTGGTGAATCAGATAATAAATCAGAATACAAACTGGTAAACACAAATATCCAAAGTGGTAACTGCTGTGAAGGAAGATGGCAGACACAGTGATAGGGAATCTGTATAGGGAAGGGGAACAACTTGAGTAGTCAGGGAAGGTCTCTCTGAGAGGGTGCCATTCAGTTTGAAACCTGGAGAGTTAGCAGGAACATTTGTTACTTTATAGATGACCCAATGGCACTGGAGATGCTGAACACAAACATTAGGAGCTCAGGCAATTCGATCTATCTGACTTTAGGATGGATGGCTCTTGATGGTCCTCTCACACTCAACTTTCTCCTTGTTCATCCCCTCGCCCAGGTCCCTTCTTTTCCTCTACCTTTTACTTGGGCAGAAGACAGGGAGCATTCATGATTTTGCCTAACCACACATGCTGGAGATCATCCTTGATTCCTCCTCTTCACTCAACCTCTACAAAAAAACAACAAAAAAAACAAAAAGACAAACTCTAAATCTTATTTATTCTCTTTAAATATCTCAAATATTTTTGCCCCTTTCTATTTACAAAGTTATAGCTCAGACTCTGCTCATCTCTTGCTTGTCCTAGAACAAAAGCCTCTAAGTAGTCTCCTGAATTATTAATTTCATGGGGTCTTTTCAGTCTCTGCCAGAGAACTGTTCTGAAATACCTTTGCTTAAATATTTTCATGGTTTTCCATCATCATCAAGAGGACTCACAAACAAGATCCTTCAAGATTCAGCCACTAAATGGCTATGTAACCTTGGACAACTCTTTTCTCATTTCTCAATCATGCAGGGCTGAACCAGAAAACCTGTTAGGTTCTCACCAGAGCCAACACTCTGGCAGAAACAAGTCCTGGGAGCCCGGGGCCTAGCAATGAAGCAATCTCTCCTAATCTTCCCTAACTTTAGGACTCCACCGCTTTCAGTCTCCCTGGTGCTCACAAATGTTCCCTTGCTTGACCTCAGACACCTGCTCTCTTCCCTGAAACTCCCCCAAATAGTCTTGATATCAGTACCTTTGTACTTAATCTCTCTAATGACACTGAAATGTGGTCAGGTCTTCTAAGTCTTTGCTGTGTGTGTGTGTGTGTGTGTGCTAGTCGCTCAGTCATATCTGACTCTTTGTGACCCTATGGACTGTAGCCCACCAGGCTCCTCTGTCTGTGGGTTTCTTCAGGCAACAGTACTGAAGTGGGTTGCCAGTTCCTTCTCCAAGGGATCTTCCCAACCCAGGATCGAACCCAGGTCGTCCACACTGCAGTCAGATTCTTTACCATCTGAGCCACCAGGGAAGCCCCCAAAATGTAATTCCTAGCCTGGCAGCATCAGCATCACCCAGGAGCTTGTTAGAAATGGAGAATCTCTGCTCCGCCCTAGAGCTACTGGATCAGAATTAGTGTTTTAACAAGACTCCAGAGAGTTTGAAAGTACATTAAACTTGAGAAGGCCTGCTATAAATCACCAACTCTGTCCTTATCGATTGATTCTCCTAAACTGAAAGACAAAGCTACTGAAATTCTAGAATCTCCAAAATTTATCCTATTGTTGCAACAGACCAATATAGTCTTGCCTAGTCTCCCTGCTTTTACACTCAATCCCTGGAGAAGGTCCTTTTGGCAAGACTACCATCATCACCTGCAGTTAGTACCCCCCTTGCCACTTCCTGCCCCCAACCCCAACTCATGTCCCAGGAGCATTTTGGGCTATTTCTCCTGAGCCTTGAGGTCCTTGTGCAGCTGCAAGCTGGGGCCTCAGAAACCAGCCCTGACAGTTTCCCCTGAACCCATAGAGTCTTCAAGGACATTGGAGGCCCCAGCGTTTGGAGATACTAGCCCACCAGACCTCCTGAGTCCAGAAAGCCAGTCAAGTGCTTCTGAAAGGCCTATGCAGATTTGGTCCACCCAAGACTTCTGAAGCAGCCCCACCTGTTTGCTCTGGCTGATAGATTTATGTCCTCTGTCCAGTCCCGAAACCTAATGCCTTCCCAAACCCACTAAGCCAAGGTGGAGAGTGTGTTGACCTTGATGATGCTGACCTTCAGAAAGCAGAGGATAGAAATGGCCAGAGGCCCCTAGAGGTCAGCAGAAGTGTCATCACAGTCCCTCTCATTAGAAGGTGGAAGGACAAAGCTTGAATCTTACAAAGAGTGGAGGCCTGGATCTCCTACAGATGCAAGCAGGTTAGGCCAGTGTGCAGCCTGCTGCTTTCACTCCAGACCCCACAATCTACTTGAGATCTGAGGAAAGAATATTGTTTGCAGGAACATCACTGTCCACCAAGCAAACTGTATTATTCCTGCATAGCTGGCATTGATGGGAGAAGGGAAGCTATTTAGAACATACTGGGTGTTTACTCTGACCTGAACGTTGTGCTAAGCTCTTTATAGACATTCGGTTCAGTTCAGTTCAGTTCAGTTCAGTTCATTCACTCAGTCACGTCCAACTCTTTGTGACCCCATGGACTGCAGCACACCAGACTTTCTTGTCCATCACCTACTCCTGGAGCTTGCTCAAACACATGTCCAGCGAGTTAGTGATGTTGTCCAACTATTTCATCCTCTGTCATCCCCTTCTCCTCTTGCCTTCAATCTTTCCCAGGATCAAAGTTTTTTTTTAATTAGTCAGCACTTCACATCATGTGGCCAAAGTATTGGAGTTTCAACTTCAGCATCAGTCCTTCCAATGAACATTCAGAACTGATTTCCTTTAGGATTGACTGGTTGGATCTCCTTGCAGTCTAAAGGAGTCTCAAGAGTCTTTTCCAACACCACAGTTCAAAAGTATCAATTCTTCACCACTCAGCTTTCTTTCCACTAGTCATGTATGGATGTGAGAGCTGGACTATAAAGAAAGCTGAGCACCAAAGAATTGATGCTTTTGAATTGTGATGTTGGAGAAGACTCTTGAGAGTCCCTTGGACTGCAAGGAGATCCAACCAGTCCATCCTAAAGGAGGTCAGTCCTGGGTGTTCATTGGAAGGACTGATGTTGCAGCTGAAACTCCAAGACTTTGGCCACCTGATGCAAAGAGCTGACTCATTGGAAAAGACCCTGATGGTGGAAAAGACTGAAGGCAGGAGGAGAAGGGGACGACAGAGGATGAGATGGTTGGATGGCATCATCGACTCGATGGACATGGGTTTGGGTGGACTCCAGGAGTTGGTGATGGACAGGGAGGCCTGGTGTGCTGCGGTTCATGGGGTTGCAAAGCGTCAGACATGACTGAGTGACTGAACTGAACTGAACAGCTTTCTTTATGGTCCAGCTCTCACATCAATACATAGCTACTGAAAAAAAACCATAGCTTTGCTCATTTAATCTCTCATTGTGCTTGTGCTAAGCTACTTCAGTTGTGTCTGATTCTTTGTGACCCTCTGGATTGTAGCCTGCCAGGCTCTTCTGTCCACGGTGTTCTCCAGACATGAATACTGGAGTGGGTTGCCATTTCCTCCTCCAGGGGATCTTCCTGACCCAGGGATCAAACTCTTATGTCTCCTGCATGGGCAGATGGGTTCTTTACCACTAGCACCCTAATCTCTCATTAGTGCATTCAAGAGAAATGGCTATCTTGGTTTTGCAAATGAGGGAAATGTGTCTCAGGAACATTCAGTAACCTGTCCACTAAAAAAGACCCACCCCATGCTTCCATTCCATTGTTCCTCCCTTTGATCCAATTTAGGATGGTTACACTTTTCCAGGATATTTCTTATTTATTATCCTGAAAGCCCCAGAGCTTCTAATATTAAGTTCAAGAAGCCACCTGCTTCTTGAACTTTCAGAGTTGAACAGCTTCCTGTATCTTTGAGTCTGAGGTCTGGCTAGAGAGGGAGGGTGGGAAGGGAAGATCAGTTGTGGGACACCCGGTGTCTTGTGGGGTCACTGCAGAAGCTCCTCTGGTCACTCTGCAAACACCCCAGAGGTCAGAACTGAACAGGCCTCTCTCCCTGTACCCTAGGGCCCTCATACCAAGGGGCTATTGTCATGTCCCCAGAGGGCCACCTTCTCCTCCCCCACTGATGTCATGCAGGGAGGAGATCAGAGCAATGATAAAGTGGGGAGACCTCAGGGCAAAGGAAGATACTTAGAAAGCGATCGCTGAGTAAATGCCCACCACAGAAGCACAAAGCTTGCATAATAACCCTTTGCCTGAAACATAACTTGCTTTTGAGAATGAAACATAGCTTGCTTTTTCTCCTGTCTTGGTGTCACTAGTAAAGCTAGCATCCATTTGATCTTTCGTCTCCCTGGTTACTTCTAACTGGTACCAGCAAAGCTGAACATGGGAAGAGCTGTATTTAACATTAGTTCTGACTCATGTAACTAAGAATAGAGGAATGAAACTTGCCCTCAAAGGTATTTTAAAACCTAGAAAGTCCTGAAAGATCACCCAACCCAAACTTCTCATCTTAGGGACACTGGAGACCAAAGAGGCACAGTGAATGCCCGGGGTCGTACAGACAGCTGATAACTGAGCCAGGACCCATTCCCCCATTTCTGCACACACAAACGCATTCACAGGGCCCTGTGAAAGGTGAATGATCATACAGATAAAGGGAATTTCTAAGATGTTAAGGATTTAGTGCAAGTCACCACTCCAAGTCAGTCTGGCAGGGGCTAGATTTGGCCTCAGCTCTGCACACTAAGTCACATCCCTTTCTCCTCTGGGTGTACCCAGAGGGACTGTTAGCTTGCTGCCTCCCCCGCAGCCTCGGTAGTTCCGCTTTCCGTTCCTTCCCTGTGTCTGTCCCCACCACCGCAGCTAGACCACCCTCCTTCCTCTCTTCTTCCTGTGTCTTACTGCTAGTCTCCCCACTGGTTGCCCAGTGGCCCAGAGCACAGCCTCTAGAGTGAGATGAGGGCCAGAGTGGAGGACATGTGTGGACAGGCAGTTGTGGAGTGCACCTCAGAAGACACCAGGTCCTCCCAGGGTCTCTGGTGCCCCTGAGGACACCCAAGCCAGAAACTACATCCACACCCTCTCCTTTACCCTTTCCCTCAAGCTCTCAACACAGAGTCCTTTACTGTCCTTCCAGCCATCTCTCCCCATTCCCAAGAACCCCCAGTCTGGTTCAGACTCTGTCTCATCACACCTTTGTATTAGTCATCAGTCGTGTCCCACTCTTTGTGACCTTTTGGACTGTAGCCCATGAGGCTCCTCTGTCCATGGGATTTTCCAGGCAAGAATACTAGAGTGGGTTGTCGAGGTTACTCAGACTCCATCCTTGTCAGCCTCCCTTTCTCTGCCTTGTCACTGGAAACTGCAGTACCCACCGAGGCTAGAGCATCCCCCTGGCTGGCAGTGAACCAAGCTTTGTTTACCTGTCAGCGTATTTCCCTGTGATTCTCCAGTGCAGCTCATCCATTCTGTGCATGGCTGTGCCTTATGGATGCCCCTTCCTTCCACTGGCTAAGCTGTGCTTCTGGGACTGACACCTAAGCCCCCATCTTGAGGGTGGAAGGAGGACACCCTCCTTCATCACCATTCTCCTTTAAGGCCCAGTTCCAGCCTGCCTTGGGCACACAGCCTCGGTAACCTCTCAGCCCTCAATGAGTGCACGTTTCTCCAAATTCCCTCAGCACCTGGAATTATGATCGGCTGCTGGACATACACCAGGAAATGTTATACCACCTCAGATTGTCCTCAGTCTGATCCGTGAAAATTTCTCTAGACTCTAGGTCTTTTATTTCATGTATCTCAGCCTCTGGGGTCTTTAGGCCTGGGTCAGACTCCTGGCTTTGCCCCTTAATCACTGAACCTAGGAAAGTTTTGTAACTTCCTTGAGCCTCACATTCCTTATCTGGAGATAAGTATGTCTATCCCTCAGGTTATTGTGAGAATTATGCATGTGTGTGTGCACGCTTGCTCAGTTGTGTCCAGCTCTTTGAGACCCAAAGGACTGTAGCTCACCAGGCTCCTCTGTCCATGGAATTCTCCAGGCAAGAATACTGGAGTGGATTGCCATTTTCTTCTCCAGAGAATCTTCCTGACCCAGGTATCAAACTCATGTTTCTTATGCCTCTTGCATTGGCAGGCAGATTCTTTACCACTGGTGGAGACAGCGAGTGAAGCGAAAGTCGCTCAGTCATGTCTGACTCTTTGCAACCCCATGGACTGTATAGTCCATGGAATTCTCCAGGCCAGAATACTGGAAGGGGTTGCCATTTTCTTCTTCAGGGGATCTTCCTGACCCAGGGATTGAACCCGGGTCTCCTGCATTCCAGGCAGATTCTTTAACATCTGAGCCACCAGGGAAGCCTGGGATTATGACACGGTAAATAGAAGCTAAACCCCAAACCAGTTACATAACACAACAGAAAAGGCTTTCCCTGACAAGGAGGCCCAACCAACATATCAGCTCCCTAGGAGGGGCTGCAACCCCACACCATCTGGCCCATATTCAGCTTGAAATTACCCTCCTGAAAAGTTCACTGGCTACATACTAGAGGGTTCTTGGATCCATTTCTTTGTGGTAACAATGCTGTGTGATTACCATTAGAGTGAAATTGAATTGGTATCATTTTGAGGATTTATTAAGACAACAATGAGTAACATTAACATAGCATTTAATGTGGTCAGGCTTTGCAAAACATTTCACATGTATTATATTACTTGATTCTCATAAAAACATGAGGCAGGCACTATTCTTATCCTTGTTTTACAGATGAGGAAATTGAGCTTTAAAGAATTAAGTACTGGTCCATTGCCAAGCAGGTAATAAAGAGCAGAGCCAGGATTTGAACCCAGGGAGCTTGGGTCTAAAACTACCACACGCACACATTGGGAGTCTCCCTGAGATGCTGGAAAACCACCCGGTACTTGGATCTAGTACTTTGGATCGCTATGCTTTTCGGTCTGGGCAATGGCTTTCTGAGTGTGACACTGTGCCAGAGGACAGATGTAGCTGGGGGAAGGTGGGGCGCCACGCAGATAGCCTCCACCTCCTGATGCTTTTCTCTGTTTTCTGCCTCGATGCACCACAATGCCTGTTTCTCCTGGGTTTATCTGAATGCTCAGTGGAGGGCCAGGCCGTTCACATGAGATTTCAGGTGCAGAAGCCAACACAGCCTGGCCTCCAATCCAGTCCCCACACTCACTAGCTGTGTGCCTCAGACAGGTTTTGCAACCTCTCTTAGCCTCAGTTTCCTTGACTACAAAACGGATAATAAGGCACCAACAACGGAGACTGTTTTGACGATAAACAAAGAAATACAGTCATAATACTTCCTCTAGCACCTAATACGCAGGAAATATTCAATGATGGAATCTCGTATTACTATCCTCATTTTCACTCATTCAATTCATTTACTGGCTTATACTTTTATTTCAGTATTAGTGCAGAATTACAAATACAAAATGGCATCCAGACCCAAAGATAAATAGGGCTTGCTTTTCGGTACAGAGAGACACTAAATTGTGTCTCTTAGGTCAGATGAAGTACATGTCACAAGGTGCCGGCAGCATCTACGAGGTCATAACCCATAATCCAGAGGGACCGGAGAGGACCTCATGGAGGAGGGATGCCAGGGGTTTCCACGGAAGGAGGGAGATGGGCTGGGGGAGCAGCATGAGCAGAGCGGAGAACTATCAAAAGCCCAGGATGGAGGGACAAGCTCTCCGGCATCACTGAGCAAGGAGGGAGAGTAGGTACAGGTGTGTGAATGTGTTGACACAGAAGCTGGACTTTATCCCGTAGGGAGCCAATGATGATTCTTGAGGAAAGGGGCAGCATGAGCCAATTTCTATTTTAAGAAAATAACTAGAAAGTTGGAAGGATGAATTGGAGATTCTAGAGACAAGAAAACTAGTTAGATGACAGCTACAACTGCTTTTTCCACCAGCTGGTGATCAAGTGGATCCTGACCCCAGGGTTGACCAAGGCAAGGAAGTGTGTCTTATAAAACTATTTTATAAGTGTTTCTGTTTTAAATGGTTGAAACAACAGCATCTTGCTGCTGTACGTTTTGACCTTCAGTCATCCTCAGACTTAAGGTATTAGAAACGTACTCCCCATTGGGCCAATATTGGCATGTTGGGAAGACTTGTTCACCTATTCTTCTAAGGATTCCTGGCAACTTAGTGATCAGAGTACACTGTCATTTGGTATAGGTCAGCCCAGAGAATAATTTCATAAGAATTATTTTCTGTTAATGTCAAAGTTTGATCCACTTGTAGAATGAAGCTCCTTTTTTGTGCCTATCATGTTTTTCTCAAGAGAGAGTTGCTGTTGCTGTCATTTCTTAAAGTGTGGTCATTCTGATACAAGACCTCTTTCCTGCTCTCACTTCATCTCCATAATTCTTTTCCTTGTGCCTCTGTGGAACTGCCTAGAGCTGGAATCAGTGGTCTCCTGTGGCAGAAAGGGCAAGAAAGGTTTCTATTGAGGTTCTGGGGGATTCAGGGACCATCCACCACTTCCTCTAGCCGCAGTGGCTCAGTGGGGTAGGCAGAGAGATGTGGTCCTCTATGCTGCAGTCATTGAAGCCACTCTACCATGTGAACTTGGGTCTGACTGAGAGAATTTTATTTAGCCTCTAAGGTCAGTTTATGTGATGGGATTGATGCTAAGCTTCTCAAACTCTAAATGTGTTTTGGAGGAAAAGGGGTTAAATAGTCTCCTTGGCTGTCATAATCTAGGCCTATTTCATTCTTCAAGATCATAAGCTGCTCAAGACCTGTCACATCCAACTTTTACACCTGCTGGAGCGCCTCAGACAGTGGCTGCACCCTGGAGCCCAAGGCCAGCAGAGCAGCGTGGCGCTGAGGTTCAGAGCATGCACTTGGAAGTCAGTCAACCTGCAGGGCTCAAGTCCTGATTTTACCGCTTACTACATGATCTTGGGCAAATAACTTATCTTCTCTAGGCCTCAGTTTCCTCATAAGGTTTTTGAGAAAGTGAAGTGAATACGAAGCTCTGATAATATTGCCCAGCATGTAGTAACACATCGCGAAAAAAATTTTTTTAATAAAAAAGTCAATGTTAGAGCCGGAGAGAATCTTGGAAGTGATCCCCTTTTAGAGATCTGGAATTTTATATAATAGATCTAAAAACTGAGGAGGTCCAGAGAAGCTACAGCCTGGATGAGAACTGAGGTCTCTCTGACTCCCTATCCAGGGCTCTTCCTACCACACCATCCACATGTTGATTAAGAAAATATGTGAGGAAGCAGGACAGTATGGATTGCTATTCCAAGGTTCAAAAATGTCCCTTGACAAAGACGTTAAGGGTCAGAGTTACCGTTTCTCTGCCCTAGTGGGACTTTTACCAGTACTTCGAAAACTGACTGTTTTTAAGAAAAAGATTCAAAAGGAATGAATGTGAGATGACTGTAATAACTGTTTCAGGCCTAGCAGATGGGAGCATGTGGCCCAAGGACAGGGTAGGCAGGTACAGGGTGCTCGTGGACAGGGTGGAGCTGGCCGGCAAAAATTTATATTGTTCATTTTGCTTCCAACATGCCATTGCAGAGGGCCCAGCTGACGAAGAGGAGCAGTGGTCAGATGACTTCGTGAGTATTTGTTCCTGGGATGAGAAGGGTACCATTTTCACCATGGCCCCTGGGAGGTCTTTATAAGGACTTGTTTCTGAATGAAAGGCTGGTGGTCAGCTGCCCATCACAGAGGGGCGATACCTGGGCTGGAAGGGCCACCAATAGGCAAGACAGCACTGGGCTGACTTGGGCCAGCACCACACTGTGCCGGGCTAGGAGCTTTACACGTGCCACTTTGTGTAATCCTCACCACAGCCCTGTGAGTTGGCATTCTTATCCCTATTTTCTACTGGTATTCAGAACCAAAAAGAGATGTTTAAGTATCTGAATATTTCCCAATCAGTTGGCAAATGCTTTTGCCCTCAATTCCCCAGCGCCCCGTCACTGCTTGGTCCCTGCCAGGCCCTAATCAAACCAACAACTGAAGTGTGAATGCCTGGCACATCAGGGAGCCTCTGGGACTCTCCTCAAGGTCATGGTCAGTACCTGAGCCGTATTAGTGGTTAAACAGTTTGGACATCAGTCCTGCCCATTTTATAGGCGAAGAAACCAAGGCATGGAGAGGGTAAGTACCTGCGATTCCAAAAGTCAAACCCAGATCTCAGAAGCAGGTTTTTCAAACCCAAGAGGCTTGCTATGACCAAGAGGATATGAACAGACTCAGAGGGCTTCAGGTTGAGAGGGCCCTCCCTGACCTTGACGACATTAGAGCGGTCTGTCTGAGTTAACTGTGAACCCCTTCAAGATGGCTCTGCAGCCCCTAGAGCTCTTTGGGGCTGAGTCTTCAAGAGACAAGACATCCTAAAAACTGCTGGGCACAATGATAATTCCTCACATATCATATTCCCGCAAAAAGTTAGTCTTCTCTAGTCTGTGAGCTTCATGTCTGGAAGGGATCCCAGAGGGCCTCCATACAACCACATATCCCCTGCGTGACATTCTCAATTTCTCAAAGGCCCAGTAGAGTGAAAACCCAGGACTCCTGTCCAGTGCCCAGAACTCAGCCTGAGCCCAGCTCCACACTGTTTACACCCACCTGGATTTTATTCAGAGACCTAGGAGACCGGAGTTCCTCCCTTTTCAACTGCAGAGAAAAGATTTTTATAAAGAAGGGAGGAGGTGGCCTCTCTGTGGGTCACGCAGCCATGGAGTTCCTGAGGGAGGAACTTCTGAAGGAGGCCCTGATCCCTCAGAAGCGCTGCAGCTGCGCCCCCTGCTGGCAGCACCACCGAGTCACATCTGAAGCAAAGTTGAAGCTGGACCAGGCAGCCAAGAAAACTGAGCTCGCTCGCTGGATGAAAAGAACACACATTGGGGACTTAGAAAACATAAAATAAAATCAGCCTGAAGAAGAGGGAATGACTTATGTCCCCAAGTCAAACAACCAAAACGGAAGTACCCGCTATGGCTGTGGTTCAGTGGCTATCTTGCGTCCGGCTCTGTGCGACCCCATGGACTGTAGCCCGGCAGGCTCCCCTCTCCACGGGATTTCCCAGGCAAGATTACTGGAGTGGGTTGCCATCTCTTTCTCAGGGGAATCTTCCAGACCCAGGGATCGAACCCAGGTCTCCTGCCTCGCAGGTGGATTTTTTACCTACTGAGTCTCCAGGGAAGCCCATTAGCTGTAAGGCGAACTGACTGGACATTCACTCACAGTCATTCACAGTCCTTATTGGATTCCCTTTGTACACGGAATGAAATCCAGACTTGGTGATAGAGCCTCCAGATCTGATGACATTCGACCCAAGCAGACCTGTCCACCCTTCTCTGAAACCCCCTTCAGTGCGGTCACCAGGGATGGATATTTCATCCACCTGATTATTTATTTATTGGCCACCATTTGTTTCTTGTTGCTCTCTCCCGCTAACATATAAGCTCGGTGAGGCCGGGGACTATGCTCAGAGTCAAGCTGGTCCAGAGTAGGTGAATAAATTCTGATTAAACGAATGAATGGTCAATTTGGCAAGATTTTTGTCTGATAACACAGTCCCTCCTTCAGAGTTCCCATCAGACTGTCCAAAGTATTGCACTTCCTCAAGTACTGAATGAATTAATGAATTAACAAATGAATTTTGTCATAATTTAGAATAACTTTTGGGGGAGGATTCTTTAAAACTCTCAGAAGTTTGAACACATTCTCTTGTAATTCTCTTGATGAGAAGGCATTCAATGGATTCTATGGTGCTTAAGTAGGAGAGGCTAATGGTACATCTCCCACAAAGAGAATTTCCAAATGAAGGGCCAGCTCAGGACTTCTGAGCAGCCATTCCCTTCTCCTCAGTCCCCCCAGAGCCCAGGCAGCGTCAATGCACTCATCCATTCCAATTACGTTGGGTGGGCACCTACCCTGTAGCAGGTCCTGTGCTGGGTCCTAGATTTACAGCTCAGTCCGGTCTTCATGGGGGGCACAATCTGGTGGGCAGCCCAGTGTCGGAGGATGGCTGCTAGGAACAGCTGACATGGGGTCTCTCTTCCTATACTCTCTAAGCCACCTCTGCCCACCTGGTCCTCTCAGTCAGACTGCTCTGCTGGAGAGGCAGCAAGGACTCCAGAACCCTCCGCCCCACCCCCCCGAGTGTGCACACCAATCCTCAGCCTCCAGGTAATTTAATTACATCCATGAAGCCCATCTCTGCTCCGTGAAAAAACTGAAACCAAGTGGGATGCCCATGCCACCCCCAGCTCAGGCACATGTATCTGGCTGCCCACTGGTTCTTTCACTTTCTGAATGTCTATTAAAGCAACTGCTTCTCAGTATTCATACTGACGTCACCCTGGAATGCCACCACAGCAGCGATCAGGTCCTTGGCCTGGAAAGAGGGTCCCTGGCTTGGGAAGCCAGGGTCTTTCCCTCTTAAGCCTCCCTTCCAGCCCACCCTTTCACTCCTACTCTATCTCCCAGGCCCCCTGCCTGGGAATCATCAGTGATTTCCCCAGATCACAGACTGCAGACTCAAAATTACTCAACTCCTCTCTGCCTCAGTTTCCTCAACTGTAAAATGGGATTAAAAAAAATACTATCTCCTATGATTGTGGTGAGGGGTCAGTGAGGTATGCAGTACATAGAGATGTTGGTCATAATAATAATCACTATTATCATTATTTTATTCAGCCTGTTTTCACATTCCCATCTGCTATTTCTGACCTAGGGTTTTGGAAAATCTCCCTACAGTGGTTTTCTCATGTGTCCCTTCCTGTCTCCCCCACGCCAGGGTTAAGGACAAGCACCCTCCTCTGGGCTCTCTCCTCCTTTTCGTCTCTCTCCCAGGCGCCTCCAGCCACCTCGGGAAACGCTCTCTTCAGCTTCCTTTCTCTTTCCTTCTCCCACCCCTTACCCCTCATCTCCCTTCCAGCTGAGGAGGAAAGCGCAGTGCTCACTCATTGACTCCTCTGCCTGTTCCCAACGTCCTGGGCGCCTATCATGGGCTGGCCCCATCACAGGCCCTGAGGATTCAGCTCTGAAGGAAACCCAACATTCATTTTAATGTTACACAATTGTCAGACCAAAAGGCAGGTGCATCATCGATTCAGTGGAAAATCGTGTTTGGATGAAGCATTGTGTCAGGCAGTGTGTGGGAACAGTGGGCACAGAGGTCAGAGGACCTCTTAAGTCCTGAATCAAAGATTTCCTGCACAGTTCAGTTCAGTTCAGTTCAGTCGCTTAGTCGTGGCCGACTCTTTGCGACCCCATGAATCGCAGCACGCCAGGCCTCCCTGTTCATCACCATCTCCCGGAGTTCACAGACTCACGTCCATCGAGTCCGTGATGCCATCCAGCCATCTCATCCTCGGTCGTCCCCTTCTCCTCCTGCCCCCAATCCCTCCCAGCATCAGAGTTTTTTCCAATGAGTCAACTCTTTGCATGAGGTGGCCAAAGTACTGGAGTTTCAGCTTTAGCATCATTCCTTCCAAAGAAATCCCAGGGTTGATCTCCTTCAGAATGGACTGGTTGGATCTCCTTGCAGTCCAAGGGAC
>SJYX01023081.1:407390-465584 GCA_006410675.1 Oreotragus oreotragus
AATGTTGAGCTTTAAGCCAACAGTTTCGCTCTCCTCTTTCACTTTCATCAAGAGGCTTTTTAGCTCCTCTTCACTTTCTGCGGTAAATATACGTGTGCGCTGCATACAGAAAAAAAAAAAAAAAATCACACAAAATGCACAAGAAGCTAGTAGCTCTATTTGCCTAAGGGGAGAGGAACTGAGCAGCTGGGAAGACCTTCCTCCTTGTGAACTGTGTGAACTTTGGACTGGGTCAATCTATTTTCAAGATGGACTTAAATAAATGCATATTAAAAAAAGAAACAAAAAGAGGGACTTGTCTGGTGGTCCAGTGTTTACGACGCTGAGCTTCCCCTGCAGGGGGCATAGGTTCAATAACGGGTCAGGGAGCTAAGATCCTGCACGCCATGTGGTATGGCCAAAAAAATAAACTTGAATAGTAATAATAATAAAAGTCTTAGTTGGCATAAGTGCCTCAAGGTTTCAAAAAAGAAAGAGAATGGACTGAATCAGCTTGAAGTCCTCATCCCTGAAGCTTTCCAGCTTTGTTTAAAACAAACCTCATCTCCTCAAAGGTGTTTGTGTTCCTGAGCTTCCTCTTACCCTCTCTTAATAAACTTACATTTTCCTCAACCATCAACATTATGGTTAATAAAACCTATTTGGCTAATTTTATTGGGTCTTTTTTCTGTCTTCTCAAGATATATTTTACCTCTGGCTGTTCTTTGCAGACACACAGAATTCAGCCACCCTCGGGGTTAGATGCCCTCACGTTTCCCCAGGATACAGTCCAGGTGATACATTTTGGAAACAAAAAGGCCTGGCTTCAACCCCAGCATTGCCACTAACAGCTGCTTAACCCTGCTTAGCCAACCCCTCCCAGCCTTGCTTTCTCGCCCCTCTGCTGGGGGAGCAGCTCTGGCCCTCTAAGAATGCGTGAGGCCCTGAGCGTGGTGTCTGCACTTGCAGGACAGCGATTATGAAAACCCAGATGAGCACTCGGACTCAGAGATGTACGTGCTGCCAGCTGAGGAGGCCGGGGACGACAGCTATGAGCCGCCCCCTGCGGAGCAGGAGACGCGGACAGTTCACCCGGCCCTGCCCTTCACCAGGGGCGAGTACGTGGGTGAGTCCCTGCCGGACCTTGGGCGTTCGGCCTTCAGGGCAGCAGGGAGCGGGGCGGGCCAAGGTTGCAGGGTGGTGGGCAGCTCCCACTCTGACCACCTCCAAGTGGGTCATCTGGTCACTGCTGGAAAGCTTGCCCTTTGGAGAAGGAGGGGGTAACCTTTGCAAACTGGGAATGTTGAAAACAGGCAAAAGATAAAGCAACCACACCCCGATGTGGCTCCCAACCCCACCCCACCTCATTTCCTGTAGTCCCCGGAGAAATCAATCCTGAGATTAGTCGCTGCTTCTCCTCCAGCTTCCTACACTCAAGGTTCTGACATTTCTCGAGATGACTGTACAGAACACGAAGAGCTGCGAGGATTCAGTGTTTGCTAAGGCCCCTCCCTCCTCTCTCACCCCGCCCCCACATCGGCAAGCTGTACAGACGCTCTGAGTCTAGACTCTAGACTCTTAACTGTGGGGGCGGGGGCGCGGGGGAGGTAAAGAGGTCTAGGCGAGAATGAGGCTCATGAATTAAATGGACGCCTCTTAGGTGTGGTCTCCAGGCCTGAGTGTAGCTTTTAATGGCCTTCCAAGAAGTCTGTGTTCCACTCTAACAAGTGACTAAAGTTCAACAAAGGCGAGGAAGAGCTTGTGTCCGTGGTGATCACCCTGGCACCCCTGGGAGTGAAGGGGTCCTTGTAGTTAACTGCCTCCTTGTGGGTGCCAGGTCCTGTCTCTTGCTTTATGCAACGATTCACTTACTGAGCACCTGCTGTGTGCCAGGGCTATGCTCAGCAGCAAGCAAGACAGACGCACTCCCAGACTTTTTACAGTTCACAACTTAGCGCTTTACTTTTACCTTCTTGACAATCACAAAGGAAAAAGGAGATGCTCAGAAGAGGGAATTCACTGGGCCAAGGTTTTATAAGTGGCAGAACTGGCATGCAAGCTGGGCCACTCAACCTCCAAAGTCCTAGCTCTTCATCACTCTGCTCCACACACCACCACCCCATTTGTGACCTCCTTCAGTCATCGCAACAACCTCAGGAAGGAAGAAGCTGCATCAGACCCGTTTTACAGACCAGGAGACAACCATTCAAGCTGGGGGTGCGGAGAGGGGCAGATTAAGCAGCTCTTATGGGCTTCCCAGGTGACATTAGTTGTAAAGAATCTGCCTGCCGATGCACAAGACACAAGAGATAAGTTTGATCCCTGGGTCGGGATGATCCCCTGGAGGAGGAAATGGCAACCCACTCCAGTATTCTTGCCTGGAGAATCTCATAGACAGAGGAGCCTGGCGGGCTACAGTCAGTCCGTGGGGTTGTGAAGAGCTGGACATGACTGAGCATGCACACACAAGCAGTTCATTCCAGGTCATACTCTGCAGAGCCTGTTTTCTGTGCTTTGCTACTTCAGCTGGGCTTAAACCTTATGCTAAGAAATCTCAGTAAACTCCAGGAGCTGCCAATAAAGCCATAAAAACTGTCACAGGCACAGCCGAGTAGATGCCTGGGTGCCTTGCCACGGCTACACCACCGGAAAGAGGCTCCTGGGAGGCACCCAACGTGGAGTTAACCACACGACTTCAGCGATGCAGAAGCATGGGCTGGGAGCTGGAACAGGCCCCAGGGCAAGAGCAGAGCAGGGCAGGGACTGCTGCATTGAGCCAGGGCCAGAGGAAGCAGGGAGCCAGTGCAGGTACCTGTGCTGTTCCAGGATGGGGAACCCACCAGGTTATTCCCATGCTAAGATTTTCTTACAATGGATCAGTCAGAATCTGCGCTCACAGATCAACCGGGTAGATCCCTGTTGCCTAAGCCCTCCATCACATGACGCAGGTAAGGTTAGTTCTGTTTATTAGGCGCTGTCTTTGTCAGACGCGATGCTCCTCCTGCCTTTGCTGTTTTCTTCCTAATCCCTACAATAACTCTCTGAAGTGGCTAGTTAACCATCTTCATTTTTAAAATGAGGAATGTGAGTCCCAGAGAGGTTACATAATGAAGAAGAGGCCCAAAGGAGCACAGCTGGTGGGTGGAGAGCAGGGGACTGAACCCAGGGCCCTCGGCTTCAGAGACTGGACTCCTTCCACAACAGTTGCTGAGGATGGCCCTGGACCAGGGGATTCACAACTTCTCCCCCATTCAAGGAAACCACTGAGGGGAGGAAGGTGTAGTTTTCCCAGATGAGTAGTTGCAGCCCTGCATGTACCTTAGAATAACCTGGGGAACTTTTAAAACCTGTAATGAAAAGTCCCTCCCCAGAAGTTTTAAACTGCCTGTTTGGGGTGGGGCCTTGGCATTTTTTTTTTAAAGCTCCTAGTGGTTCCTAGGGGCTTCCTTTGTAGCTCATATGGTAAAGAGTCTGCCTGCAATGTGGGAGACCCAGGTTGGATTCCTGGGTCAGGAAGATCCCCTGGAGAAGGAAATGGCAATCCACTCCAGTATACTTGTCTGGAAAAATCCTACGGATGGAGGAGCCTGGCAGTCACAAAGAGTCAGACATGACTGAGAAACTAACACATTCACTTTCACAGGTGNGGAGACCCAGGTTGGATTCCTGGGTCAGGAAGATCCCCTGGAGAAGGAAATGGCAATCCACTCCAGTATACTTGTCTGGAAAAATCCTACGGATGGAGGAGCCTGGCAGTCACAAAGAGTCAGACATGACTGAGAAACTAACACATTCACTTTCACAGGTGGTTCCTATGTGTAAGCAGGATTGAGAATCATCACACCTAAGGCTTCAGGGAGCAAAGTGAACCCACTGAGGATTACTGCTCCCCTTAGCCCCCGACACTGCCAAGGTCACCATCTACTCTAGCCACATGCTTGGACTGTCAGCTCTCCTGGGTCTGTGGGTCTCATGACTCCCTGGGAGGATACTGTTCTGGTTTTTATAATGTAGGCCAATGGGTTGTTGAAATTTTTGCCTGTCATACTCTTTAAAGGCATGCCCCAGTCAATAGCATGTTGGCTATATGGATGGTGGTAGTTTTATACTTTCTAGAACTCGGGGGCTTCTGCCAAGGAAATGATCCAGAACCCTTTCATCTTATGTTCTGTTGTTCTTGTTCCTCTCAAGACAACCGATCAAGCCAGAGGCAGTCTCCACCCTGCAGCAAGACTCTTCCCAGTAAACCCACCTGGCCTTCGGCAAAGGCGAGACTGGCCACCTCTCTTCCGGCCAACACTTCACTGCATAAACCTCAAGTCCCACCCAAACCCAAAGAGCTCCTTGAGGATGAGGTAAAGGAAATCTGTCCGGAAGGCTGCCCAGACCACGGGGAAGGCTGGATGCAGGGCCAGATGTGGGGAGGGGCAGGACAGTGTAGCCTCCGGTGTGTCTTCCTTCCTCCAGGCCTGGGTCTCTGACCGGCACTAACCACCTGCCCCGAAACTCTCCACTGTCCTGCTGAAAGGATGTTTTCTCTTAAAATGTCACATATGGCCTTACTTAAGCACTTTCATTTACTAATCAGGTATATGATGTAATATCCAACCTGGATTTGTGCCCCTCTCACTGTTTCCTCCTTTCTTATCCCTCCGTTTCCTGCAAATCTCTCATCTTTATCCTCCCGTGCTTCTCTCCCTGTCCTGCCTCATTTTCTTTCCCCCACTTTCTTTTCTCTCTGATCCTCTAAGCTGCAGAGGGGTGCAACAGGATGTATACTGGAGACCCCCTGTCTGTGTGGAGACCCTGAACAACCTGCGGAAGAACTGACCCCGTGCTTCCTTCAGCATCTCTTGCTTCTCACTCTCTCTCCCCAGCCCCAGGTATCCAGGAACCTCCTTTGCCAACTGTCTGGGACTCAACTCTAGGTTTGTCTTATCAATCTCCCTTCTGCCAGCACCTAAATTTTCATGTCTTATTCCCTATGAAATTTTAAAAAATGAATGGGTAAACTTATTCAGACTACTGTAAGAATAACTGATAAAGCCTAATATGTTATGGCTCCCAGAAGTACTGCATTTAAAAAAAGTCAAAGACAAGCCCTCAAACCTAGCCTTTAGAACAATTATACTAGTGCAATGGACTTCCCAGGTGGCTCAGTGGTAAAAAATTCGCCTGCCAATGCAGGAGATG
The DNA here is from genome assembly GCA_006410675.1 of Oreotragus oreotragus. Taxonomy (NCBI): domain Eukaryota; kingdom Metazoa; phylum Chordata; class Mammalia; order Artiodactyla; family Bovidae; genus Oreotragus; species Oreotragus oreotragus. The sequence continues at coordinate 412,563 of SJYX01023081.1, forward strand.
TGGGTTTGATCTCTGGGTCAGGAAGATCCCCTGGAGTAGGAAATGGCACCCCACTCCCGTATTCTTGCCTGGGAAATCTCATGGACAGAGGAGCCTAGCGGGCTACAGTCCAGGAGGTCGCAAAGAGTCAGACATGACTGAGCGACTGCGTACACAAGTGCAATAGGCTAAGAAAGAAAACAACATTAAAGGCAACTCTTAACCATCACCAGACATAATGGTACTGCAGCTTCTTGAAGAAGCAACTGTTTCTAAATGCCTATAGGTGATAAAACCTATAGCTTACAAACATGCTGTGCAGTATTTTTGCCGGAGAACCTTGCTGGCAGGTTACAGCCCACAGGGTTGCGAAGAGTCTGACACCACTAGCCCAACAGGAGACATACAAGAGAGACTTTTGAAATAAAATAGAGGCAGCATCCAGGCCCAGATTCCCACTTGACACTTGCTAGTTGTGTGACTTTAGGTATCAGATGGAGAAGGCAATGGCACCCCACTCCAATACTCTTGCCTGGAAAATCCCATGGACAGAAGAGCCTATTAGGCTGCAGTCCATGGGGTCGCTAAAGGTCGGGCCTGACTGAGCGACTTCACTTTCACTTGTCACTTTCATGCATTGGAGAAGGAAATGGCAACCCACTCCAGTGTTCTTGCCTGGAGAATCCCAGGGACGGAGGAGCCCAGTGGGCTGCCGTCTATGGGGTCAAACAGAGTCGGACACGAGTGAAGTGACTTAGCAGCAGCAGCAGCAGCAGCAGCAGATATCAGATAACCTCTGTGAGTCTCATCTTTTCATCTCTTCTGGTTCCTTTAAAGATTTAATAAAGGAATATAAATACTTCACTAAATTCAGTGTCTCACACAAAGAAGCATTCTATGTATTGTATAAATTGGATTCCTTTCTACTATATTTTATTCTTTATAAAATCTATTTTTCTAGTTTCTCCTGAAAACCGAGGGCCTGTCAACACATGGCCAGTCATGGCCTCGAAGCAGCTGAGCCTCATGGAACCCTTCCAACTCAGCTGTGAATCCCCGGCCCCTATTTCCATTTGTCATCATCTTCACCACTGATACAAGGCGTGGACACAGCCTGACTCTGCACATGCCCAGTTGCTATTCCATGCCTGTTCCTGTAAGCACTTGAGCTTATGACCCCCCTCTCCAGGGACAGTTTAAGTCAGGAAGTCAGCAGCCTGAGAATGAATTTGGTTTGTCAATCCTCAGTCAGTCTGTCTCTCAGTCCGAGGGGATGATGCCCTTTCAGGGTGTGAACAGGTGGCAAGGAGAATCTGAGCATGGGACATGGTAGGGAGACCATCTGTTAGGGTCTCACTGTGAATTCTTCCAGCATTCAGAGGGTCTATATGAAGGTACCAACTCAGACACAGAATACAAATGAAGTCTGTGAGTTACGTGAGGCTCTCCATTTCTGTGGATAACTGGAGGTGGACCCCAGTGGGGAGAGGCCGAGTTTTGCTAATAACAGCTTTGTGGCGGTGGCTCAGGCGAGTCTGAACCACCGGGGAAAGGGGATGACTGGAGGAGATACATTCTGGAATAAGGAGATGGACAATCAAGATGAGGAAGAGTTAAAAAACAAATAGAAGACAACATTAAGATCTGGCCAAGACATTAGATAGGAAAGGAAGAAGTCAAATACAAGTACAAATAAAAATGTTTAGCTCTGCCATACAGGTTACGGGCAAAATATGGGTTACAGGCTGAGCAGAGAGTTGGGGCAGGGGGTGGAGGAGCAACTACCCTATAATGACAGGAGGGTCTAGCACTTGACAAGCACTGTGTATCGGCTGGTGATCTGAGCCCTCTGTGTGTATTATCTCATCACACCTTCACAGCAACCCTATGAAGTGCATGCTGTTATCACCCCCATTACAGAGGAGGAAATGGTACAGATGAGGTGACAAGGGGTTGAAAAACTTGTCCAAGGTCAAAGAGCTATATGCTAGAGCCAGCATTTGAACCCAGATCATGAGATGCTAGAGCCCAGGTGCTACATGGCCATCCTGGACTACCTCTCCAGCATACACTGACAAAAGGCCAGCCCTTCATTCAACACAAATGTTCCAGAGCTTCACTGGTGCCCAGAGCACAGACCCAGTACCTGTCCTTGCAGGGTATCAGTTTTGTGATTTTATTTGACCTTGGACAGATTACTCAACTTTTCCCAAATTCCTCATCTGTAAAATAAGGATAAATAAATTAAAAAAAATACCTAACTTAATAGGTAGGTATTATTGAAAGAATTCAGTGAAATAATGTATGTGAAGCTATTAAATTTTCACATGAAATGTATTAAGGAAGAAACTCAAGTGGACATTTAATAACTCTTAAAAAATCACTCCCTCCCCATATTTATGGTCAATTGATTATTGGCAAAGGTGCCAAGACAATTTAATAGGAAAAATCAAATTTTTAGACAAATAGTGCTAAGATAACTGTATCAGTTCAGTTCAGTTCGGTTGTTCAGTTGTGTCCAACTCTTTGCGACCCCGCGAACCGCAGCATGCCAGTCCTACCTGTCCATCACCAACTCCCGGAGTCTACCCAACCCACATCCACTGAGTCAGTGATGCCATCCAGCCATCTCATCCTCTGTCGTCCACTTCTCCTCCTGCCCTCAATCTTTCCCACCATCAGGGTCTTTTGAAATGAGTCAGCTCTTCGCATGAGGTGGCCAAAGTATTGGAGTTTCAGCTTCAGCATCAGTCCTCCCAATGAATATTCAGGACTGATTTCCTTTAGGATGGACTGGTTGGATCTCCTTGCAGTCCAAGGGACTCTCAAGAGTCTTCTCCAACACCACAGTTCAAAAGCATCAATTCTTTGGCGCTCAGATTTCTATATAGTCCAACTCTCACATTCATACATGATCACTGGAAAAATCATAGCCTTGACTAGATGGACCTTTGTTGACAAAGTAATCTCTCTGCTTTTCAATATGCTGTCTAGGTTGGTTATAACTTTCCTTCCAAGGAGTAAACATCTTTTAATTTCATGGTTGCAATCATCATCTACAGTGACTTTGGAGCCCCCCAAAATAAAGTCAGCCACTGTTTTCAAAAGAATGAAATTGAGCTCCTATCTCACACCAATCTTAAAAAATTAGATAAAAATGGATCATAGGACTGAGTATAAGAGCTATTAATAAAACTATAAAATTCTTGAAAGAAAACATAGGTATAAATCTTTATGATCTTGGAATAGGGAATGGTTTCTTAGATAAAACAAAAGAAAAAATAGATAAAATGTACTTTAAAATGTAAAACTTTTGTGCTTAAATGATGCCACAAAGAAAGTAAAGGACAACCTAGAGAATGAGAGAATTTTTTTGCAAATTATTTATCTATAAAAAATTTATATCTAGAACATTTAAAGAACTTTAATCATCTAAAGATAAAAAGGATAAACAACCAGATTAAAAGTGGACAAAGGGGTGGAATAGATTTTTCTCTGAAGAATATATATAAATGGCAAATAAGCAGACAAAAAGATGCTTAATGTCATTAACCATCAGGGAAATGTGAATCAAAATTACAGTTAGATACCACTTCATACCTACAAGAATGCTTATAATAAAAAAGAAGACAATAACAAGTACTGATGAATAAGTGGAGAAATTGGAATACTTATACATTGCTAGTGGTAATGAAAAACTAGTGCAGCCACTTTGGAAAACAACTGTTACTCAAACTATTAAATATAGAGCTACAGTATGATCCAGAAATTCCATCACTAGGTATATTCCCAAGAAAAATGTCCATCTACACAAAATTTGTACATTAATGTTCATATCATTACTTATAACAGTCCCAAAGTAGAAACAGCTGATAAATGGATAAGTAAAATGGGGTATAATCATACAATGGAATATGATTTGTCCCTAAAAGGAAATGAAGTAGTGATACATACTACAACGTGGCCAATCCTTGAAATTACTGTCATAAGAAATCACAAAAGACTGTGTATTTTAATAGTGTATGATTCTATTTACATAAAATGTCCCAAATGGGCAATTCTTAAAGACAGAAAGAAGGTTCATGGTTGACTGGGTCAGGGGAGGGGGTGGTTGGGAGTGACTAGTGGGTGCAGGGTTCCTTTTGGGGGTGATGACAATGTTCTAAAGATAATTGTTGTGATGGTTGCACTCTGTGAATGTGCTAGAAGTAACCAAATCTCTTTACATCATGACGTTTAATGGTATATGGATTATGAAAAATTTCTCAATATCACTCTTTCTTATCCAGTAAACTGCAAATGTACAGCATTTCTATATTTCTTTTAGGCTGATTATGTGGTCCCAGTGGAAGATGAAGATGAAAACTATATTCATCCCACAGAAGACAGTTCAGTCCCATCTGAAAAAGGCAAGAGTTTGCAGTTTTAAGCACCAGAAAACTTCTACCAGTTGATGAGGGCCTTATTTGCTCACAAGTACCAAAGGGCTCAGACATGATGCTGCTGAGACCCCTCTGCTCCATGGCCACAGCACTTGCCTTCTTTGGTTGAGTGGCTGGTCCATCAGAGAGCATAGTGAGCAACCCATGCCTGTGTTTTTCAACCTTGATTCTTCTTTCTCTATCCTCTTCCATGATTTAATACTGTCTTCTCAAATTATAAAAGCACCTAGGTTCTTCTCTTTAGCTCTTCACTAAGAATGGATTTCTCATAAAATCTAATACTAATGAGGTCATGAGCCACCAGGCTAACCTAACAAATATTGTACCAGGAATAATTTCTGCAGAGGACTGAGAAAATGAAAGAATAAAATATGCTCTGTGTTCTAATTCTTTAAAATTTAGTGCTACGTCAGGCCCACAAGAAACATTTCATTTGTAAATCCTTCACGAAGTAACAAATGCAGTTACAAATAAATTATCTTTAAAAGCCCATGCCACGTACCCTCAGGATTACTTTGGACATAGTCGCTATGGAGAATATAATCCTGTATAAATGCTGCCTCTTCAAGTAACGCTATTCATCTAATAAACCTGACTCCGAAGTAGCAGTACTCAGGTTTTATGGTGTCATCACATCACAGCCCTCTCCTTCACGCCCTAAATATCAACAACAGTGTCAAGGCCCTCCAGGATTCCTGAATTCACCCATAACCACAAAACCACAAAACCACAAGTACAAATGAAATGCCCCCATACCCCCAAACCTACAAATCCAAGAGAAATGATGTGTGGCAGGGAAGGCAGGGCTATTAATTTGGCCCCTCCACTGTTAGTTTAATACATGTTCCCCTAATGAAAAACAAACTCTTTCATCTCTGAGACCCCCAGTTTGGCAAATGAAATTCCAAGCAAGTATTTAATTATTAACATATTCATTCGAAAAATGTTTCTTTTTTTTTTTTCTGAAAAGGCTACTTTTAATGGCTTGCGGGCTTAATTGTGTCTCCCATTCTTTGCAAATTATCCAGTCTGGCCCATTATTTCTACTATGCATTTTTCTGTAAGTGTAAATCTCCATCAGTAGACTGTATCTACAATATATACATATAACCCTAATATATATATGATTGTGTGTTTCAGCTCCCGTGGTAAATAGATCAATCAAGCCGAATAACTCCTCAAAGTCAGCCTCTCCTCCAGGGACAGCTCCAGGTAGAATATACACATGAATTGGTGTTTGGGGTTTTTTATTGTGAAATGATTACATTTGGGGATTTGGCTTTCAATCTACTCTAAATAAGATAAACAACTCAGAGCAAATATTATGAAACAATCCCTTGTATTTCCAAATGTCTTCGTAAGTAGCAGCAGAGACTTCTTGTGTTCATCCACTGTGTGGTGGCACCCGTGTGGGGGACCCTTGTCCCCACGTCCCTGCGTCTCCAACAGCTACGTCCTGGTCTTCATCTGATGGGCACTTCACTAGTCTCTCATCCTCTTCCCTTCCCCTGACTGGAGATGCCTGCACAGGTCAGCCTCAGCCCTCTGCTCTTCTTGCGGAATATCGTGCAGGTTAAGATCTTGGGCTCTGAGAAAGCATTCAAGTGCTCCCCATTCTCAACTGTATCACATTGGGTCTGTACTTCACCTCTCCAAGTATCACATTTTCTCATCTGTGAATGGTGATAACAGCCCAAGCCCTGAGACAGGAGGATTCTGAAAATGTGAGTGGGAAATTCTTAAGTGCCTGGCATACAGTAGGTGCTCAGTAGACCATTATTTTTCACTTCTTTCGGGTGTAGCCATTCTCCTGAATTCACTTTGGTGGTCTAAGCTAATAACCCTCTGATGTCCAAACTTAACCCTTCTTCCTTCCCACCACCACAAGCTCACTGCACCCATCACGCCTACCCTTTGGGCATTCCTGTTCCTCTTTACATGTCAGCCTCAGGGCTCCACGTCTCGGCGTGCTTGTGTTCTCTCCCAATCCTATTGCTTTCTTCCTGAATTTGCTCTTCTACTTCGGAGAAGGCAATGGCACCCCACTCCAGTACTCTTGCCTGGAGAATCCCATGGACAGAGGTGCCTGGTAGGCTGCAGCCTACGGGGTCGCGAAGAGTCGGACACGACTGAGCGACTTCCCTTTCACTTTTCACTTTCATGCATTGGAGAAGGAAATGGCAGCCCACTCCAGTGTTCTTGCCTGGAGAAGCCCAGGGACAGGGGAGCCTGGTGGGCTGCCGTCTATGGGGTCGCACAGAGTTGGACGCAACTGAAGTGACTCAGCAGCAGCAGCAGCAGCAGCAGCAGCTCTTCTATATTAGTTGTCACCACCTTAACCAGACTTTCTTTAACACTTCATACCTTCTGTCAACAGAGTCCGCTAAGCACATCCTCGCCCCTAGGCTCTTTCCTCAGTCGCTGAGANTCGAGTCAGTGATGCCATCCAGCCATCTCATCCTCTGTCGTCCCCTTCTCTTCCTGCCCCCAATCCCTGCCAGCATCGGAGTCTTTTCCAATGAGTCAACTCTTTCCATGAGGTGACCAAAGTCCTGGAGTTTCAGCTTTAGCATCATTCCTTCCAAAGAAATCCCAGGGCTGATCTCCTTTAGAATGGACTGGTTGGATCTCCTTGCAGTCCAAGGGACTCTCAAGAGTCTTCTCCAACACCGCAGTTCAAAAGCGTCCCCTCACCCTATTACAGTACAGAGAGATGTAAGAGCCTCCTCCACAGTATTCCTCTTTATCCTCTCCCCAGCTGTGTGCCCCACACACACACACACACACACACACACACACACACACACACTCCTTTCTCTCCCAGACCTGAAGGCTCAACACAGAGATTGGGAGATCCACCTCTGCTTTCAATGACATGGTCCTTGAGAGAAAATGAAAGAAGAATATTTTTAGTGTTTTCCTAGACTCATTTCCTGTGCAATTGCTCACCCCCTTCACAGGTTCTTACTTCTCCTCACCCTCAGAACCTGCAAGCTCTTTATACTTGCAGCGTAGTGGTCAGAGTCATCTTTTCCAGCTCATCTTCATTCCTGGGAAGAAATGTCAACACACCAACCTAAAACATCATGGAGAGGTTGCTTTCTTCCCAGTTGAAATAAAGACTCCTGACCTGTGATAACTCAGGAGCCGTCATTACTGGAATAGAAAATGTTTCATTGAAATGGATAAATGAAGGTTTAAGCACTCCTTTAGAACATTGTTTCTCTCTGGCGGTTACATCTTAAAATGCTCTTCTTGCCTTACATGCACGTTTTCTTCCTAAAACACACCTGATCCTCCAAGCAGCCTGTTTTTCATGGGTCCTGCCTTCTGGCATCTGTTTGTGTTCTCACTTTTATGACACCAGATTCTACACATCCTTCCAGGGCCAGCTTGCAGTCTTCCCTCCTGGAAACCTCCTATGTTTTTTTAGCCCTCAGAAATATTTTCTTTGCCATAAGTCTCATCCCACTTATACTCAGCCCGCACCGATTCTCCAATTGCTTTGGGTCTCAGTCTAGTCTCCCTAAGTACGTTGCAAGCTCCTTGAAGACACTGCCTTAGTATGGCTGACACAGGAGGCCTTTCCTGATACCACAGTGGGCTAGATCCCCTCGGTGTGCACGCCTATTGTACCCTGCACTTCCCGTTTATCCCCTATCCTTCCTGAGATCTCTGTCTTTCCTGTGAGACTCTCAGCTCCATGTCTTGCTCGTACTTGTGTTTCTAGGGCCTAGACAGGTCCTGGCTCAGAGCAGGTGCTGAAATGGTAGGTGGGTCAGTTGATTGAGAGCAATTGAGACCCCCATTGCTGACTGTCTTTAAGGAGTTATATGGCCCCATTATGAAAGCATTAGCCCACTGGATTTCCTATTCATTAGTTTTACATTAATCTAGTATAGCTAAATTTTATCACTAGAGGCATCAGATGCAGAAACCAAACCTGAACAAGAAAATAATTTCTTGGTTAAATAACTGTTGGATATAGACAGAAGAAAGTTCAGGAGGAAGAAGGAAGTGAGTTAACTTAAGGAACAAACCTGAACAGTTAGAGGGAGTTTCTGAGTATGCAAACAGTATAGTTTTCAGAGATTATTTTTGTAAAATGAATAATCAGACTCCTGGCTTATGTCTTTGAATAATTGAACCGTTGTCCTTTAAAGGCTTCAGAAAGTGCCCTATAGGCATCATGAGTGCTAAGGTTTCAGGTGTCCCTATCAAAGCACCCCACCGTGACACTTGAAAGTGAAAGTTGCTCAGTTGTGTCTGGGACTATACAGTCCAAGGAATTCTCTAGGCCAGAATATTAAGTGGGTAGCCTTTCCCTTATCCAGAGGATCTTCCCAACCCAGGGATCAAACCCAAGTCTCCCATGCTGCAGAATACTGGAGTGGGTAGCCTATCCCTTCTCCAGTGGATCTTCCCGACCCAGTAATTGAACTGGGGTCTCCTGCATTGCAGGCTGATTCTTTACCAACTGAGCTATAAGGGAAGCCTGACACTTGTTTCTGGTTAATGTTGCTCTTGGCTCTTTGATAGCTAGTAAGGTGCTGGCCAAGGATCACACACTGGATTAGGCGCAAAGACAGGCTCTCTCTCTCACTGTTCCATCCTGGGAAGCACAGTAGTGGGACTTAGCCCAGACTCCAAAGCCAGATGGTCCAAGCCTTGGCTCTGACACTCACTAGGTACTAGCTTTCAAGCAAGCTAAGTAATCCCCCTGTCTGTTTCCCCTACTGAAAAAATTAAGGAGAAAATGGCACCTATGCCTCAGGATATTGTGAGCATTAAATGAGTAAAGAGATATGAGTCATACATAAAATACAAGCTCTTTGTGATTTATTATTATTATTATTATTGTCCAGAATCACTTGTTCAACCTGCCTTAATTCAAGATCAGTCTGATAGAGCAGCCTGTGCACATTTCAGGGAAGTGTTCCTTTCTTTCCATATAAAGTTTTACTCTAAATCACATTTTTTCAGTCTCAGCACAGTTGGTGCTCGGGGCTAGGTGATTCTTGTGGGGGCTGTCCTGTGCATTGCAGGCTGTTCAGCAGCATCTCTAGCCCCTGCCCACTAGATGCCAGTATACCCCCTTCTTCAACAGTGATTGGCAAAGATGTCTCCAGTCACTGAATGGAGGAGGGAGACAAAATCACTCCCCGTTCAGAACCACTGGTCTAAACAAACTGAAAGACTGTCACCCATTGTGATTGGAAAAGGCAGTGGCACCCTACTCCAGTATTCTTGCCTGGAAAATCCCATGGACGGAGGAGTCTAGTGGACTGCAGTCCATGGGGTCACTAAGAGTCGGACACAACTGAGCGACTTCACTTTTCACTTTCATGCATTGGAGAAGGAAATGGCAACCCACTCCAGTGTTCTTGCCTGGAGACTCCCAGGGACGGGGGAGCCTGGTGGGCTGCCGTCTCTGGGGTCGCACAGAGTCAGACACGACTGAAGCGACTTAGCAGCAGTAGCAGCAGCAGTGCATTTAGAAGGTGGTTCAAGCTCTGGCTGATTCTGTAGCTTTTGTCAGAAGATGGTACTAAAGGCATGTATTTCGGAGCATCCTCTAAGAAAACTGCATTTTAAAATATTCTTATTTTCTTATTTCCTAAAATGGCGGGGCAGGCAGTGAGCAGAGTTTTGGAATTTACAATTCCTTGCTAGTGTGCAAGTTGAATTTTACCTGTAGCCCAAATTGTTCTGAAGTTGTTAAATACAATGTCTTTATGTATTTTGTAAGAATTCAAGCAGTGCATGAGAGTATAGGATGCTTCAGCTAGTGTGCAAGCCCCACTAACGTTATATGTAGGGTGTCTATAACAGCTAAAAGAGATTAAATCCCAAAGGCTTACAATGTCAACACTGGATTATTAAGAATAGGGAAATTTAGCAACATCATATGTAAAACAGAATAAAGGATGATTCATAAAATACATGTTAAGTTTGGTTCAGTTCAGTTGCTCAGTTCAGTTCAGTTTAGTTCAGTCGCTCAGTCATGTCCGACTCTTCGCGACCCCATGAATTGCAGCCTGCCAGGCCTCCCTGTCCATCACCAACTCCCAGAGCTTGCTCAAACCCATGTCCATCAAGTCAGTGATGCCATCCAACCATCTCATCCTCTGTCATCCCCTTCTCCTCCTGCCTTCGATATTTCCCACCATCAGGGTCTTTTCCAAAGAGTCAGTTCTTTGCGTCAGGTGGCCAAAGTATTGGAGTTTCAGCTTCAGCATCAGTCCTTCCAATGAACATTCAGGACTGATCTTCTTTATGATTGACTCGTTGGATCTCCTTGTAGTCCAAGGGACTGTCAAGAGTCTTCTCCAACACCACAGTTCAAAAGCATCAATTTTTGGTGCTCAGCTTTCTTTACGGACCAACTCTCACATCCATACATGACTACTGGAAAAACCATAGCTTTGACTAGACAGACCTTTGTTGGCAAAATAATGTCTCTGCTTTTTAATATGCTGTCTCAGTTGGTCATAGATTTTCTTCCAAAGAGCAATTGTCTTTTAATTTCATGGCTGCAGTCACCATCTACAGTGATTTTGGAGCCCCAAAAAATAAAGTCTCTCACTATTTCCATTGTTTTCCATGCCATGGCATTCTCCATTGCCATGAAATGATGGGACCAGATGCCATGATCTTAGTTTTTTGAATGTTGAGTTTTAAGCCAGTTTTTTCATTTTCCTTTTTCACTTTCATCAAGAAGCTCTTTAGTTTGTCTTCACTTTCTGCCATAAGGGTGGTGTCATTTGCATATCTGAGGTTATTGATATTTCTCCTAGTAATCTTGATTCCAGCTTGTGCTTCTTTCCAGCCCAGCATTTTGCATGATGTACCCTGCATATAAGTTAAATAAGCAGGGTGACAATATACAGCCTTGACGTACTCCTTTCTCAATTTGGAAGCAGTCTGTTCTTCCATGTCCGGTTCTAACTGTTGCTTCTTGACTTGCATACAGATTTCTCAAGAAGCAGGTGAGGTGGTCTGGTATTCCCATCTCTTGAAGAATTTTCCACAGTTTGTTGTGATCCACAGTCAAAGGCATTGGCATAATCAATAAAGCAGAAGTAGATCTTTCTCTGGAACTCTCTTGCTTTTTTGATGATCCAACAGATGTTGGCAATTTGATCTCTGATTCCTTTGGCTTTTCTAAATCCGGCTTGAACATCTGGAAATTCTCGGTTCACATACTGTTGAAGCTTGGCTTGGAAAATTTTGAGCTTACTTTGCTAGCGTGTGAGAGGAGTGCAGTGCAGTAGTTTGAACATTCTTTGGGATTAGAATGAAAACTGACCTTTTCCAGTTCTGTGGCCACTGCTGAGTGTTCAAAATTTATTGGCATATTGAGTGCCACACTTCCACAGCATCATCTTTTAGGATTTGAAATACCTCAACTGGAATTCCATCACCTCCACTACCTTCGTTTGTAGTGATGCTTCCTAAGGCCCACTTGACTTTGCATTCCAGGATGTCTGGCTCTCGGTGAGTGATCACACCATCATGGTTATCTGGGTCATGAAGATCTTTTTTGAATAGCTCTTCTGTGTATTTTTGTCACTTCTTCTTAATATCTTCTGCTTCTGTCAGGTCCATACCATTTCTGTCCTCTATTGCACCCATCTCTGCATGAAATATTCCTTTGGTATCGCTACTTTTCTTGAAGAGTTCTCTAGTCTTTCCATTCTATTGTTTTCCTCCATTTCTTAGCATTGATCACTGAGGAAGGCTTTCTTATCTCTCCTTGCTATTCTTTGGAACTCTGCATTCAAATGGGTGTATCTTTCCTTTTCTCCTTTGCCTATAGCTTTTCTTCTTTTCTTAGCTATTTGTAAGGCCTCCTCAGAAAACCACTGTGCCTTTTTGCATTTCTTTTTCTTGGGAATGGTCTTGATCCCTGCCTCTTGTATAATGTCACAAACCTCTGGAAATAGTTCTTCAGGCACTCTATCAGTTCTAATCCCTTGAGTCTATTTGTCATTTCCACTGTATAATCTTTAAGAATTTTATTTAGGTCATAACTGAATGGTCTAGTGGTTTTCCCTACTTTCTTCTATTTAAGTCTGAATTTTGCAATAAGGAGTTCATGATCTGAGCCACAGTCAGCTCCTGGTCTTGTTTTTGCTGACTGTATAGAGCTTCTCCATCTTTGGCTGCAAAGAATATAATCAGTCTGATTTTGGTATTGACCATCTGGTGACGTCCATGTGAAGAGTCTTCTCTTGTGTTGTTGGAAGAGGGTGTTTGCTATGACCAGTGTGTTCTCTTGACAAAACTCTGTTAGTCTTTGCCCTGCTTCATTCTGTACTCCAAGGCTAAATTTGCCTGTTACTCCAGGTATCTCTTGACTTCCTACTTTTGCACTCCAGTCCCCTATGATGAAAAAGACATCTTTTTTGGGTGTTAGTCCTGGAAGATCTTGTAGGTCTTCATAGAACTGTTCAACTCCAGCTTCAGCATTACTGGTTGGGGCATAGACTTGGATTACTGTGATACTGAATGGCCTGCCTTGGAAACAAACAGAGCTCATTCTGTTGCTTTTGAGATTGAACTCAAGTACTGCATTTCCAACTCTTTTGTTGACTATGAAGGCATTCTTGCACACAGTAGTATATATAATGGTCATCTGAATTAAATTTGCCCATTCCAGTCCATTTTAGTTCACTGATTCCTAAAATGTCGATGTTCACTCTTGTCTAACTCAATGAAACTATGAGTGATGCCATGTAGTGCCACTCAAGACGGATGGGTCATGGTGGAGAGTTCTGACAAAACATGGTCCAACTGGAGAAGGGAATGGCAAACCACTTCAGTATCCTTGCCTTGAGAACCCCTTGAACATTATTAACAGTATAAAATACATGTGGCAGAAGGAAAAACTAAGGGTAAATTGTTTTCCCAGTTAAGAAAACTTAGTAACCAGCAGCTTATGCAAAGCTTGTGCTGTTAAATGAAACATTAACATAGGGACTTCCCTTGTGACCCAGTGGCTAAGACTCTGACCTCCTAGTGCAGGAGGCTTAGGTTTGATCCTTGGTCAGGGAACTAGATCCCACATGCCGCAACTAAAGATTTAGCGTGCCACAACTGAAGATCTTGCATGCGCAACTAAGGCTTAGCAAAGCCAAAAAAAATTTATTTTAATTAGCATAATTTTTTGCTCACTGTAATTTAAACAGAGCTGATTTTTCTCTTTTGTTAGTATGCTTTTGGACACATCTCCCTCTGCTGCATCCCCCATTTCTGCCTTGGAGTTTTCCAGCCTAGAATTCAGCTTTACCAGGAAGTGAGGATCCTGGCAGTAAGGAGGGTATGATGTTGTCCCTCCCGAGCCATGCCCAAGGGTCTGACTTCAGCCAGAGTGACAGGAAGGGTCACTGGCCTTGGAGGAGTCATTTTCCATCCTCCCATGGGCATCCACAAAAGCACCCCTCTATTTCACTAATCTTTCCCCACAACGGGGAGAAGCAGCAAGTGAGTCTGACAGCCCAATCATGCCCCCAGGGGAACATTATGAGATTTCGACTGGAGAGGATACTGCCAGCCTGGGCTTTCAACACGAATAACCTTAGTTTTCGGCAATGGACCTTCCTCTTAACCTCTCTGAGCCCCTGTTCACCCCCCTTGATCCTATGGGAGGCTCAGAAGTGACACATGTGAAGTACCTGGCCCAGCATCTAGAGACTCTGCAGTGGTTGATAACAAGAGGATAAGATGAAAAAAGCAATAATCATATTTACTGAGATCCTTTATGAGTTATAACTAGCATAAGTCATAAAACTCATTCATTTTCCATGTATAATTCAATGGTTTTTAAAAATCATTACATTTGCAGAGTTTTGTGACCAACACTACAGTCTGTTTTAGAAATTTACCATGTCCACCCCAACTCCAAAAGAGCCTTGATGCCCATTTTTGGTCAATGATGTTCCCATGCTCAGCCCTGGGTATTCTGATCTGCTTTCTTTTGCTATAGAGTTATCTTTCATGAACATTCATACAGATGGAGTCAGATAATGTGCAGTCTTTTCCATCTCACTCCTTTCACTTTACTCAATGTTTTTGACCATCAAATACTTTCAATCCCTTTCCAGCAATAATTTTACTTGGCTTAGTGATTGCCCAGCTGCTAAGTCATGTCCGATTCTTTGCAGCCCCATGGACTGTAGTCCGCCAGGCCCTTCTGTCCATGGGACAAAGGGCTACAGTCCATGGGGTTGCAAAGAGTCGGACACGACTGAAGCAACTTAGCATGCAAGTACAGCACCAGCTGGGAATCTGGTTAGTTCTTTACATGTTCGTGCATGTGTGTGCTAAGTCGCTTCAGTCCCTTGAAATTTAGGTAGTCAAGACAAGGGTATTTCCCAAAGGAAGCACCTCCCACTCACAATGTCACTCTTAAATACTGAGAGTTTGAAGAGCAAGAGCAACTTGATGCTCTAGCTAATGAAACACAGTTGGACTCATACTACTACATATTCAGTTGATATTGCAGTTTATTGCCACAGGAAATGTTAAAAATTTCAGGTGTAGCTTCTTTTTCAAAGTGTTTTTTAAAAAATCACGTCAGGGTCAGGTTACATCTGAGTAAGAGTTACATGGGAGGGGTCTCTCCTTTTGCAGATGCCGCTGGTGAGAGCTTATGGAAATTAGCCCTTTTGTAAGGACTGTGTGTAGAAAGAAAGTCAATGGGCTCTGAGCGAGAGCCTGAAGGACTCTAGTGAAGTACGTGAAAATGAACTTTATGACGTCTGCACTTAAACTTTTCAAGGCCTTTCCCTCTTTTTTGTGTTTGGAATAGGTGGCCCTGTCTGATGAGGTGGTGTGGGGTGCCTTTGTATTCCCTTGTAAATTCTGAGAAGGCAGAGGCCTACTCGGCTCTTCCACAGCAACTAACATAGTACTTCCAAGCACTTTACACATATGAGGCTCTCAGTAATTCTTAGTAATAGATTATCCCCTCACCGTTTACTTATGTGTGCTTTATCTTGCAAACTCAAATAATACAGACTGAGGGCAAGTCCAACCTACATTTATAGCATATCCCCTTTAAGTCCATTAGGAACTGTGAACTTATAAATGTCGTAGGTTCTTAATTAAAATATTCATTCAGTTCAACTTAATTCAATAGAGAGCCTTCATGTCCCTGAGCAGTAAGGTCCAGGCAGGTGAATATCAGCCTGAGAGGAGGCAGCCAAGAGATGCTGAGGGGGCTGGCTTAGCTCAGGCCTCTCGCCTTCCAGGCCTGCTCCCTTTCCAGTCTCTCACCTTCCACTCTCATAATGATGGTCAAGTAGGGAGAAGGGAAGTAGGCACAGTGGACAAGGCCTTTTGGGTCCCTTTTGTGGCTTCAGAAGATGCAATTTCGATAACAGCTTGCTGTTTCTCTCAATGTGTCTATTTGTGCAATGGGTAAAGGCCCTGAGAATACAGAGATGAATGAATAAGTATCCTCCAAATGTGAGCTGAGGTGTGTGTACTGTGTAAGTATGCACAGTTAGGAATGGTTGGTATCTCTAGTGGTGGTGATCAGGAGTGGTGGGTCTGTGCCCCTCTGACCCTGGGCATCTCTGGTGTGCACATATGTGCAGTGATTATAGATGCAAGTGATTATGAGCCCCCTCCCATATGAACCCTTGTGAGCTCTCACTGAGCCCATAGAGTCAGAGGTTCTTAACTTGTCCCGTAGGGACAAGGAGAGGTCATTTAGCAATGTTAGGATGGGAGTTCCTAATTAACATCCCAGTTCTGAGCTCATAAATTGGCATTTTAAAAAGTATTTCATTCTTTTACAAGTGGTTGACCATTTTTCCCAGCACCACTTGTTAAAGAGATTGTCTTTACTCCATTGTATATTCTTGCCTCCTTTGTCAAAGATAAGGTGTCCGTATGTGTGTGGATTTATCTCTGGGCTTTCTATTTTGTTCCATTGATCTGTATGCAGGACAGCAAGAGAGACGCAGATGTGTAGAGTGGACTTTTGGACTCTGAGGGAGAGGGAGAGGGACGGGGAGAGGGTGGGATGTTTTGGGAGAATAGCATTGAAATATGTGTACTATCATGTAGGAAATGAATCGCCAGTCTGTGTTCGATACAGGATGCAGGGTGCTTAGGGCTGGTGTATGGGGATGATCCGGAGGGATGATGGGGGGTGGGGGGAGGGAGAGGGGTTCATGTTTGGGAGTTCGTGTACACCCGTGGCGGATTCATGTCAATATATGCCAAAACCAGTAGAGTACTGTAAAGTAAAATAAAATAAAATTTAAAAAAAAAAAGTAAAAAGTATTTCATTACCTTTGCCTATGATAGGTCTTCCCCCCAAACTTCAACATAACTACTTATATATGCTTACCTGAAAGTATCAAAAAATGTGCATGTCTTTTGAGCCTGCCAGCAAGGCCAGCTCACTGTGCCATCAGGACCAGAGACTGACCTGTGTATATGTCTGTGCAGGTCGCAGGAGTGGAGCCTGGGACTCCAAGTCAACTTCTTTACCTGCTGCACCATCCCCACTGCCCAGGGCCGGGTAAGTTCCTGTTGCAGAGAAGCAACTCTGTGATTTAAGTAACTGGTCTCTATCACTGCTGTGAGCAGCCTACCTGGAATCCACAAAGGAGTCCTGCCTGAGTACCTGGGGGGCCAAAGAGGGGCAGGTGTCTTTCTGCTATTTCCATCCAAAAGAGCACAGGTGCCCAAACTCAGATGCAGGCACATCTAACATTACAATAGGTGTTCTCCTGGAGTGTGGCAATGACCCTCCTGCCCTACTCATCTCCATATCCAAGGCATGCTTCAAGTTGGACTTCAGGTGCCCCTGCTGACATCAAAAACTAGTAGTCTTTCCTCCCATAAGCTGTCAGTTAAATCTTGAGCTCAGTGGCTTGTGTTCCACAAAACAGAAGCTCCAGAGCTTGAATAATTTTAAGACCCATAAGCAGGTTTCATTCCTACTTTCTACTCCTTGGCTTCTCTTCCAAATAGTTAGTGATCTGTAAACAAATGTGTACACAGAGCAACATGTACTGGGTATTCAGTCAAAGCAACACTGCTAAGGTTCCTTTCAAAATAGAGATGAGAGGGTCATTCTTTCTCACTGAACTTAGAAGNTTCATTCCTACTTTCTACTCCTTGGCTTCTCTTCCAAATAGTTAGTGATCTGTAAACAAATGTGTACACAGAGCAACATGTACTGGGTATTCAGTCAAAGCAACACTGCTAAGGTTCCTTTCAAAATAGAGATGAGAGGGTCATTCTTTCTCACTGAACTTAGAAGAACTTTGTAAACTGTTGGGTGAGTACTGTAATGTGTTAATACTACAAACAGTGACCCAATAATGTCATATTGGCTCAACAGGCTATTTTAAAAGCACACTTAAATGTGTCCAAGGCTGGCCTGCATGGTTATAGTCTTAATTCTGCCTTTGAGTAAAGCAAAGAAGCTTTTAATTTCAGGGGTTTATTAAGCAAAACTCTGCACACTTCTCTCTTGGCTTAGTTTTATCACTTCAGACAAGTTACTTAGTCTCCTAATCTCTAAAATGTAATAAAAATACCCATTTAAAAAGGACAGTGTGAGGTTTAAATAACATGTGAATAGTCTAACCCAGTACCAGGTGTCTTAGAGGCACTTGGGAATTGTTAGTATCCTTCCCCCAATCTTCTAGCTCTCAGCTGAAACAAAGTGAGAGATAGAGAGAAAGCCAGTATTTAGAATAAATGCAGATGACAATTATAGAGCTTTAGCTTCCCTTGTGGCTCAGATGGTAAAGAATCTGCCTGTAATGCAGACTGGGGTTTGATCCCTGGATTGGGACGATTCCCTGGAGGAGGGCATGGCAACCCACTCCAGTATTCTTGCCTGGAGAATCCCCACGGACAGGTGAGCCTGGCAAGCTACAGTCCATGGGGTCACAAAGACTCAGAAATGACTGAGCAACTAAGTACATTGTGCAACATTAGAGTCCAATCTCTACTGAACTAAGACAAACTGGTATGTTAATTCATGCAAGAACCCTCAGGACCAGAGGCCGCAGTGGTTTTCAAACATGTCGTTTGTCTTGGGTTTATCTGTTTGGAGTGAAATCCTAGGCAGATGTCCAGTAGAGAGGAGTCACCAGAGGCTGGAGGGCCACTGGCATGGGGAGGCACTGGCTGCCAAACACACCTGCTTGGCCACCCTCACGTCTTCACCCTCCTGCCCCGGACAGTAGCCCTGGGGTGCTGTTGGGGGAAAGGAGGGATCTCCATGCACCTTTGAAAATACTATTTGTGGTCCTCATGTTACAGATGAGGAAACTAAAGCTTAGACTGGTCCTCACAGCCAAGAGAGAGGCCTGAGGTCACAGAGTAGTTCGTTGCAGAACTGGAGCAAGAGCTCAGTTATCTTGATTTCCTGGCAACTGGCTCTCCGGTTTATCCCCATTAACCCCTTGGCCATCTGTCAGCGGGCGCTCTCTGAGGTTCAGAAGATCATGACTGAATCCTGTTTCCGCCCCTCTCTGCCCTTCACGGATCATCTTCTTACACACTTGTATCGCTTTCATTATTCTAGTTTATATTTGAGAGTAAAATGATAAGTTGTCAGCTCCTCTTTAGCTCTGCTGTGTTTTAACAAAGTCAATCTCTTTTGATCCCCCAGGAAGAAAACAGCTATGCCACTGAAGACAGTAAGTTAACTGTGCAT
Source organism: Oreotragus oreotragus (assembly GCA_006410675.1). Lineage (NCBI taxonomy): Eukaryota > Metazoa > Chordata > Mammalia > Artiodactyla > Bovidae > Oreotragus > Oreotragus oreotragus. The sequence continues at coordinate 431,679 of SJYX01023081.1, forward strand.
TTAAATGTGCTTCATATTTCCTGCATTGTTCATTCTTATCCATTTATTTAAAGTTGACAGTGCTTTCAGCTAAGAGGAACACAGCAATCTTGTTGTTGTCTGGACAGTCCAAGAGAATCTTGGAATCCTCAGTTAGGCAGGGAAGATGGGAGGGTCCCATCCTCCAGGAAGCCTGTGGCTTCACTGAGTAAGTGGCTGCAGGGGCCAGGCTCCCTGCCTCTTGTGACCTCTGCCTTCCCCTTGGGAGGCCCTGGGTCTGCTTCCCCACCTGCTGGCCTGGGAGCTAATGACTGACAACCGTACATCAGGCACACGGTCCTGACTACACTCATATTCTGGCCAGAACGTGGGGAACCTGGGGCAGCCCACTATTTAAGGAAGTCCATCTTGACCTAGTATCTACCCTGTAGCCTGACATTTACAACCACAAACACCAAGACGGCGGGGTCCTGAGACCTAAGCCAGAAGCCAGATTTCCACTGCACAGGCGTTACTGCCCAGCAGCTGCTGGGGGGCCATGCCTTCTACCAGCCCTGCTGACAGACTGGGGAGACCCCACACCAAAGCGACACTGTTCCTTCCATGACACACTGCTGGTCCATTGCCAACTGATGCAAAGGCTGAGCTGGGGACTGTGTGTTTTTAATGGTTGTTCTTGTCATTGAAAGAAAAGCCATGCACCAAAGAAATAGTCTCCCCAGTATTTATTTCAATATCATTGTTTTGACTTTTATTTCCACATACCACTGTATTGAAGATCCTTACCTTTGTTTTTTTAATAGACTCCAGTTGCCTCTCAACAGAATGCCTCAAGTGTTTGTGAAGGTAAATCTATATTACTCTGATCGAAGAGCATGTCCTCTAAAAGTTATTTTGATTAAAAATTTGTATACAAATATATTTCTAAATTTCTTTCATTATTTATAAGGCAATTGTAAACATAAAGCTCAATTTTTTTAACAGAACAGTCTTTACTTTGCCATGAGTAGTGAGTAGCAAAGCTGATCAGGACCTGGGCTTGCCAAGCTACATCTGTGCAGTAGGCCACAGTCGACATGCCCCAAACCTGCCTGTCTGTAGACAGATAGGACTTGCTAGAAACTGTACCACAACCTTACATAGGTGTGCAGACTGATTTAGAACCATTCACATGTCTCCGAATTAATGGCTAAGTTAAGTAATGAAATTTTAACAAAGCTGTTTGTTTGAACAAGTTCATGTGCTAAGTTTTCAGAATAATGTTTCCTGAGTTCAAATATCTGTCTTCTTAGTACACCTTCAAAGGCTTCCTTTCTTTTATCAAAACCATGTATACTTTCTATTAGAACTTTCCCATTTAAAACAAAATTTGAATTTGAGAAATACTGGGAGGAAAAAAACCCAGAAGAATCATTCATAATCTCAAGACCTAAAACACTACATAGAAACTTAAGCTCTGTACCCATCTAATTCCACACTTGAAGGTACTTGATGTTAAAAGCTACCATTTCCTGAGTTCACGCGGGCATACCCGTCTCTGACGATGGATGGTAGACATTTTCTGAATGTGCGTTACAACTCACCTGTCTGCTTTCACTGCTCTGCTGGGTCTCTTCCATCATTTCCCACATCCTTCCTCCAGACTCCTTTCCTGTTGTCTTGCGTTCTTCTGCCTTTCCTCTGATGCTTTTGGCTGCTATCCTTCCATTCTTTATAGCCTTCCATGCCTGCTGAGCAGGGAGCTTGGAGTGATAGTGAAGCCTTAGTGTGAGCCTCTACAGGAAGTAAGTACAACTCTGAGCAAACTTCATGGCTTCAGAGCTTCTTGGTGAAAGACCTGCTCATGGGAAGACATTTGACCAAACTCAGCTCTTCTCAGTTGATACTGAGTTTGGGCATGGGGACAGACATTTCATTCTAATCCTAATATGATCATTTTCTTAATGCAGAAAAACCTATACCTGCTGAACGCCACCGGGGATCTAGTCACAGACAAGAAAATATGCAGTCACCGGTGTTTCCTCCTCCTGCCCAGAAGTAAGAATCTTTTCCTTTGAAAATAAGTTTTCTTAACATCTGTATTGTCATACTGCACAGAAACACTGGCTTATAGTGATCAGTAAAAATTTAGTATTTTATTGCTTTGCAATTGGAGAAGGCAATGGCACCCCACTCCAGTACTCTTGCCTGGAAAATTCCATGGATGGAGGAGCCTGGTAGGCTGTAGTCCATGGGGTCGCAAAGAGTCAGACATGACTGAAGCAACCTAGCAGCAGCAGCAGCTTTGCAATTAAATTTTTAAAAAATGTGAANACTCCAGTACTCTTGCCTGGAAAATTCCATGGATGGAGGAGCCTGGTAGGCTGTAGTCCATGGGGTCGCAAAGAGTCAGACATGACTGAAGCAACCTAGCAGCAGCAGCAGCTTTGCAATTAAATTTTTAAAAAATGTGAAGTAGGCAACAACTTTAAAAGAACTGCTTAGAATCACAGAGACTTAACTAATATTTCGGTTAATTATTGGACTGAAGTAAAATCTAACACAAGCTAACCCTCCTTCTTTTAAAGAAACTAAAGGGAATAATCATACTTCTCTTGAAAGCTGTAGTGCCTCTCCTGTCTTTAGACATGGTTTATTGGTTCTTTCTGATGATCCTTTGTGATGCACCTGTTCAGAGTATTTTCAGTGCAAACAAAAAGTCAAACTTATTCATCTTGTGCGTTGCCCTTTAATTAATCTGAATTTCTTCCTTTCAGGGCAGTTCATCAAAAACCCATACCTCTGCCAAGTAAGTACAATGAAGGCATGAAGAGCAATATCAAGTATTGTGTGAGTTGGCTCTTCATGTCTCCACCCAGGGGTCCAGGGAAATACTGCCTCTTCCAGTGGAGTATCCTCTCCAGCTTGTTTCCTCATCTGTAAAATGGGGCCAAGAATACTTATTTAATAGAGCTGTTCTGAAAAGTAAATAGATTTTGGATCATTCTTACTTTTTTCCTTTTTAGTTTTGATTATTTTACAGATCATCATTTATTTAATTTTTTTCACAACAACAATATAACTATTTTCAAAATAAGATGATTAAGTAAAACAGATGATTAAGTAAAACAACATGTTGTGCCTGGTCCATAGAAGGTCTTCAATGAATGATATTTAAATTAAATCTAAAATACCTTTTAATGATTATAAAATGTATCTATAAAAGGTACCCTGAAAAGAAGATTTAGCAAATATCTGAATAATTTTCCCAAGGCAAATAACACAATACCCTAAAAATATATGAAGTCAGGCTCACAGAACANAAATAAGATGATTAAGTAAAACAACATGTTGTGCCTGGTCCATAGAAGGTCTTCAATGAATGATATTTAAATTAAATCTAAAATACCTTTTAATGATTATAAAATGTATCTATAAAAGGTACCCTGAAAAGAAGATTTAGCAAATATCTGAATAATTTTCCCAAGGCAAATAACACAATACCCTAAAAATATATGAAGTCAGGCTCACAGAACACAATTACCCAAACCTCGATTTGCTTTCTACTTAATCTAGGAAAAAAAATGAAAACACAAAACAAAACCCTTCCTGACATGGATAATTTGAAAAATATTCCAAAGTATTCAAGATTTGATACATTTAAATAAAGAGAATAATTATTGTATACAAAATTTACATGTGTTTAAATAAACATAAATCTGTTTAATAGGTTTTAACTGTATGTTGATTCATCTTAAATAAATGAAACAAAATATAACTTTTCTAAAATTCTGAACACAAAGTGAAATGGTGTAGCTATAGAATTTTTTTTACTATGTAAAGTTTTATTATACCCTTTACTGTTTTTTAACCCAAGTCATTCTTTCAATTGGCAAATATTTATTAACCATCTGCTATATGCCAGGCACTATTCTAGACACTCAACATTCAGAAAACTAAGATCATGCCCTCTGGTCCCATCACTTCATGGCAAATAGATGGGAAAACAATGGAAACAGTGACAGACTTTATTTTGAGGGGCTCCAAAATCACTGTAGATGGTGACTGCAGCCATGAAATTAAAAGATGCTTGCTCCTTGGAAGAAAAGTTATGACCAACCTAGAGAGCATATTGAAAAGCAGAGACATTACTTTGCCAACAAAGGTCTGTCTAGTCAAGGCTGTGGTTTTTCCAGTGGTCATGTATGATGTGAGAGTCGGACTGTGAAGAAAGCTGAGCGCCGAAGAATTGATCCATTTGAACTGTGGTGTTGGAGAAAACTCTTGACAGTCCCTTGGACAACAAGGAGATCCCACCAGTCCATCCCAAAATAACTAAGTCCTGAATATTCATTGGAAGGACTGATGCTGAAGCTGAAACTCCAATTCTTTGGCCACCTGATGTGAAGAACTGACTCATTTGAAAAGACCCTGATGCTGGGAAAGATTGAAGGCGAGAGGAGAAGGGGACGACAGAGGATGAGATGGTTGGATGGCATCACCGACTCAATGGAGCTGAGTTTGAGTAAACTCTGGGAGTTGGTGACGGACAGGGAGGCCTGGCGTGCTGTAGTTCATGGGGTCACAAAGATTCAGACATGACTGAGCGACTGAACTGAACTGATTCTAGACACAGGGGCTATAGCGGTGAGCAAAACAAATGAGTTCCTCCCTTATGGAGCTTCTATTCTACTGGAGGAGACAGGAAAAACAAACAACTAGAGAAAAATGAAGCAAGGTGGCAGGGGGTGGGCACAGAGAGGAACGGAGGCAGTGAGGCCTGCAGTGGCCAGGGAAGACCTTATCTACAAAACAGGGTCTGAGAGCTCATCCTGCACAGGGCACATGTGAGGGGAAAATGCACCAAGACTCGGAAAACAGAACAGGACTAGCACATATCCAGGGATCGGAAAATGTCAGCCTTGAACTCCCTCGGCTGCTTGAACTGTGGAACCCCTTAGCCACCTTGTACTATGTACCTTAGAAGCACGTGACCACCTCTTATGTTGCTCCCATCTGGGAATATTGTCCCCACCTGTTAGAAGACAGCCTTCCTTCATACCCAACCTTGCTGGGCCTGCCACACTGCTCCCTCCTGTTAACAATGGTGGCTCTCACCTTTGAACATCCAGGACACTTTTATCTGAAGCACGTGGTTCATCTAATCCTGTTTTTCCTGCAGACTTTCCCTCCTAAGGAAGGACAACTCTCGTTGCTCTGGTCAAAACCTTAGAGTCACCCATGACTCTTCGCTTGCTTTCCTCACACTCCTTCCAACTGTTCCTTCAAAATATGTTCAGAATCCAATCACTGTTGCTACTCCCACTGATACTATCTGCTTCAAGGCACCATCATCTCCTGTCTGGCTTTGCAACACTCAACTGGTCTCCTCTCTCTGTTCTTACCCCCTTCTTTCTATTTTCAGCCCTGGAGCCAGAGTGACCTTATTAAAAGACAGGCAGACAATTTTACTATTCTGTTCAAAATCCTCCAAAAGCTTCCCATGCCATGCTTGTTAAAGCTCAAGTCATGTTAAGTGTCCCAGGAGTCCCACAAACCTTGCCCCTTCCGCACCTCCTGTCTGACTTCATTCCTTATTCTTCTCCCCTTTTCTCACTGCACTCCAGGCACAGTGGCGCTCTCTCTATTCCTCAAATTTGCCAGGCCCTTGCATTCACTGTTTCCTATACCTGGAACATCCTTCCCTGAGATATACACATGCCTGCTCCCCCTCCAACTGCAGATCTTACCCAAGTGTCACCTCAGTGAAGTGTCCCTGACCTGTCTATATAAACATACCACTTGCCCAAAGCTATCCGCCACCCGCTCCCCTGTCTATTCTTCATAGCATTATGACTCTGTAATATTATATGTATGTTTACTTTTATCTTTATTGCCTATATCACTCCATTAAAGTTTAAGCTCGAGGAGGGAAGGATATTTTGCTGTTTTGTTGACTGCTGTATATTCCCAAAGCTTTTGAATGAATGAATACAGCCAATTATTTTCTCCATTTCATGACTCCACATTTAGATGGAGTTTGTACTTAAGGCAGCAATTCTCAATCATTTTGACCTCAGGACCATCCTAACACTCTTAAAAGCACTGCAGACCCAAAGAACTATGGTTTATGTGTTTCTTTCTAGTTATAATGTGTTAATTAAAAGACATTTTAAAAATTTATTAACCCATTTAAAAATATTAAGCTTATTAAAACTTATTACATTTATAAGTAACATATTTCTATGAAAAAATTATATTAAAAAAAGATTTAGTGAGAAGAGTGGCGTTGCTTTACACTTTTAAAATTTATTAAATGCCTGCAGTAACAGAGACAGCCAAATTCTCAAATCTGCGTCTACATTCAACCTGTTACAGTATGTTTTACTGGTTGAAGTATACGAAGAAAATTGGGATTCACAGAGATATGTATTTAGAAAAGACCTCGCAAATCCCCTGAAAGAATCTTGGGGATCCCCAGGGTCCTCAGGCCACACTTTGAGAAGCAAGACTCTTAAGGATTTTTTGGTGTGTGTGATTTTTCATGTGTGTGATTTTTCAGTGTGTGTATGCTCCTTGCAGCACCCACCACAGTGTTGACATACAGGCATAGTAACCAATCGAGATAAAACAGGATCCACTGACTTTTCTAATCCTTTTCAGGATTTCCAGAAGGGGGAAGCCCAACTGTGGATGGCCCACTACCCAGCTTTTCATCTAACTCTAGTTTGTCAGAACAGGTATGAGATGAACTCATAAACTGCAGGAAAGGGCATGCTTTCTTATGAGAGAGATTTGGAAGTGAAACTTGAGAACACATTCTATTTTAAGTTGGCTTGTGAGTTGTCATTTGCTGATGGGTACAGAATACATTTTTCCCCCCAACTGTTAAGACCTCGCTCCATTTATTCTAATTTGTGTTCTGGATGCCATAAATAACCATTGGTGCTTCTTCAAAACTAGCAAAGAAGTGTGCTGTTTTTATTGTTCTCCCTCTCACATAGATTCTATTTAAACTATGTAATTTTCTCAGAATAGATCTGTGGAGGCATATGATATTAAAACACATAAAATAGCAGTTTTAAAAAAAGACAGAGCAAGGGCAAGTCTCTAAGCTTTCTCAAATTTAAAATAAGGATGATGGCAGATATTTATCTTGCCTTCAAAGTGGTTATAAGAATCAAATAAGGTAATATTTGTAAACATGCTTTGTAAAGAACAGTCCACATAGCAACAACAATAAGATCGTAATAGAAAGGGAGATGGTAAATTATTTAGGAGAAAGGAATAAATGGTTCAGGAATCTGGCAGGACTTAGTTTTTATGTTCAAGTATTAAGTCCAGCCCCTAAGGCCAAATGGGAAAATTATGTAATCCTTGTGGCTGAGCAAAAGAAGCATAAAACTCATTTTCAGATTACTGGTCCAAATGTAGTTAGGTCTTTCTGGTGATGCAAACTTTGTTTCTAGTGCAGAAACTACAGTGTCATTAAGTGCCATCTCATGCTTAACAATGCCTTCTCATTCATAGGAAGCGGATGTTCACTGTAAACCGTGGTATGCTGGTGCCTGTGATCGCAAGTCAGCTGAAGAGGCATTATACAGATCAAACAAGGTCTGACTGTTCTAAATCTCATTTCTGTCCTCAGCCTATATTGGCATAGTTGTCATCCTGATAATGTGTGCTTGTCCGACTCTCTGCAACCCCATGGACTCCCAGGTTCCTCTGTCCATGGGGATTCTCCAGGCAAGAATACTGGAGTGGGTTACCATGCCCTCCTTATAATTTTTCTTCATTTCTGAGATAGTTTTGCTTTCTCTTCAACTTCTTTCCTGAGTTTAATCAACTGATTGTATTTTTCCTTGCTGTTTTTTGTCTACTTTTTGTTCATAATTTTTGAATTTATGATTCTGTAATATTTTAAAAGATATTTAATTTGGAATGCCATGTTACATTTTTTTAAAACTTTTTATTTTGTATTGGGGTACAATTGATCAACAATGTTGTGATAGTTACAGGTGAACAGTGAAGGGACTCAGCCATACATATACCTATATGGATACATATACTTGTATCCGTTCTCTCATAAACTCCCCTCCCATCCAGGCTGCCACATAACACTGAGCAGAGTTCCATGTGCTATCAGTTAAAATGTTTTGGTTCCCAGTGTCTTCTTTCTTCTTATAGTGCTTTTGAATGGAATTGGTCTGATATGTTTTCTTATTCATAAGTAACTTGTGAACATGGTTCTTAGTTCAAGGGTGCCCCTTAGATTTGACCTTAATGTGTCCCTTCACACATTTCCAGATCCTATAAACTTAGTATCTTCAGTGCCTCAAAAATTAGCACCGACCTCATTCAGAGTTTTCTATAAGTATATATTTTACTGAAGTATTTTCTTAGAAAATAAAATAAGTTCTAATCAGTAATAAAAATCATATACCTAAATAATTACCTTTTGAATATAGGTATTTTCATAAACTGATTTTTAACCTATGGAAATACAAGTTAACACTAATCTTAATTATTCTTTTAATAAACAGGATGGATCATTTCTTATTCGGAAGAGCTCTGGCCATGATTCCAAACAGCCATATACATTAGTTGTATTTTTTAATAAGAGAGTATATAATATCCCTGTGCGATTTATTGAAGCAACAAAACAGTATGCTCTGGGCCGCAAGAAAACTGGTGAAGAGGTCAGTAATTTCTCTTCTAATCCAATATGTCTGTAAAAGGCTTAAAGGTGGATGCAGGAGCTGTCCTTTTTAGTGGTCCTGAAATACTCTCAGATAAATTTTGAGCTCTTAGAGGGGCTTTAGACTTCCTTGTCCTGCTAGAAAACTCTGGTAAACAATGATTCTTCTTGGCTTAAAGTATCTTCATCCCTATCCCAGAATGAACAGATCAGAGTGTCACCCCACTCCCCAGATATCTGGCCTATGGATATTAAAATAAGCACATATTATTATACTAGCATCTAGAAATATGACAGTCCTTTAAAACATTTACTTAAATTATCCATAATAAAAATATCTGTCACAGATACTGAAAATTTGAATTGAAAAATTAAAACTTTGGTTATATGATATTAAGCATGTGGATATCTTAAAAAGTCTGTTTGTCTTTGTGTTTGAGTATTTTGGGATAGAAAAAGTAACTACATGATTAACTTTTTTGCAACTGTTTCAGCATTATGTGGATATATACTGAGTATTTTATTGCTTTGATATGCTATATTTGCTTTATTTTATTGATCATGGATTTTGAGTTATCAAACACATTGTTTTTTGGTCCATGTGTGAATATTTCAAATACACTGAATTAATGTAGACAGAAAAAAGGAGTGTTAAGGGGAAACTGCAAGTAAGTTATGCTCAATTCTTTATTCAATTAAATCAGAAATATGTGTATAAGCTTATATCTTAAATATGGGATATTAAAGTATTTTAAATAACAAAAATATTACAAAAAGACCTCAACTCCACTCCTTACTTCAAATATTTCAACTTAGCTCAACCCCCTACTTCAAATATTTCAATCCCCAAACTGCAACAAAGTAATACTCAAAAATATTCAGAAGAGTATAAAGACAGAGTGAGATGCTTATTTGTGTAAGCATAGCAACTCTCTCCCGTATTTCCTGGGTTCAGAACACACTTTATCATTTGGAATTCACTGCAAAGAGGTTGTGCTATTTCATTTCTTGGTTTGTTTAGTCCATAAATTTAACCTCCAACTGCATTCAGTTTAACAATATGCTGTGCCAAACAAACAGAATGAATGTCTTTATGAGTACCATAAAAAATTCACTGGTAAGCACAAGAGGGGGAAATGACTGAAGAGAAAGTAAGAAATAAAGAGTAAAGGTATTTGAAAGTCTCTGTCTCTCACCTCTCCTCCCTGACCTAGTATTCAGAAGCCAGTTATCTGGCCTATGGATATTAAAATAAACACATATTATTATACTAGCATCTAGAAATATGACAGTCCTTTAAAACATTTACTTAAATTATCCATAATAAAGATATCTGTCACAGATACTGAAAATTTGAATTGAAAAATTAAAACTTTGGTTATATGATATTAAGCATGTGGATATCTTAAAAAGTCTGTTTGTCTTTGTGTTTGAGTATTTTGGGATAGAAAAAGTAACTACATGATTAACTTTTTTGCAACTGTTTCAGCATTATGTGGATATATACTGAGTATTTTATTGCTTTGATATGCTATATTTGCTTTATTTTATTGATCATGGATTTTGAGTTATCAAACACATTGTTTTTTGGTCCATGTGTGAATATTTCAAATACACTGAATTAATGTAGACAGAAAAAAGGAGTGTTAAGGGGAAACTGCAAGTAAGTTATGCTCAATTCTTTATTCAATTAAATCAGAAATATGTGTATAAGCTTATATCTTAAATATGGGATATTAAAGTATTTTAAATAACAAAAATATTACAAAAAGACCTCAACTCCACTCCTTACTTCAAATATTTCAACTTAGCTCAACCCCCTACTTCAAATATTTCAATCCCCAAACTGCAACAAAGTAATACTCAAAAATATTCAGAAGAGTATAAAGACAGAGTGAGATGCTTATTTGTGTAAGCATAGCAACTCTCTCCCGTATTTCCTGGGTTCAGAACACACTTTATCATTTGGAATTCACTGCAAAGAGGTTGTGCTATTTCATTTCTTGGTTTGTTTAGTCCATAAATTTAACCTCCAACTGCATTCAGTTTAACAATATGCTGTGCCAAACAAACAGAATGAATGTCTTTATGAGTACCATAAAAAATTCACTGGTAAGCACAAGAGGGGGAAATGACTGAAGAGAAAGTAAGAAATAAAGAGTAAAGGTATTTGAAAGTCTCTGTCTCTCACCTCTCCTCCCTGACCTAGTATTCAGAAGCCAGTTATCTGGCCTATGGATATTAAAATAAACACATATTATTATACTAGCATCTAGAAATATGACAGTCCTTTAAAACATTTACTTAAATTATCCATAATAAAGATATCTGTCACAGATACCGAAAACAACTGGTGTTTCATTTGAAAAACTGACTAGTATTCTGAATATTTATTTAATATATACTATTTGGAAGTTATCCAAATAATTAATGAAGGCTGTTAAACACTTTTTATTCTAGATGTTTATCTTTATATGAAAAACTGAAAATCAATTGATGATTATTGCTAAATTATAGAGCAGTGTTGCAAAACAATTATCACTTTTTAAAATGACCCTAAAAGGCTTTATTTGATAATTGTGAGCTTGTAGCACTTCTGTATAATTGATGCATATCATTCCATGGTCTGTTACATTTATTATATCCTTCATTTAAAACATTGATTACTTTTCAGAAAAAAGTTGTGATAGCCTTAAATTAAAACTAATAATAGAAATTAATATACAGAAAAATAAGTATGTATAGTAAGAGCCTCGCATGAAATTCCATTATTAATTAGATACTAATTTAGCTCTAAATTTATTAGGAGCTAAAGCAAAAATGGATATATGAGGGTTTATAATGTTTTTCTTACTTGTTAAAAAAAAGAACACAAAAACAAGCATGAATTAATCTGGGAAATAACTCTCTTGACACTAAATTCTAAGATTAATTTATTACATCAATCCTTGTATCTAAGACATGCAACATAACAGTCTATGTTTTATAAAGATTGATAGAAATTCAATTTATGACAGTTTTATACTTGACGCTAAATAAAAAAATATTACAACATAACTTAACAAAGTAATTTCTCTAAGCAGTTATACTAATTGAGGATGCCAGTTATGTTTTTAATCTTATTGACTGGCCAGGGTCTGACACCTCAAAGATTGTGGCCTTTGTTAATTTAATCTTTTTTGGATAAACTGTAAGCTGGGAATAGTAACTTTGACTAACCTGAAAGAGTGGGAGAATACGGGAGTAGAGCTCAAGGTTAATATAAGTTCCAATGTATAATTCATCTACGTTTTCTTGTTCTAGTACTTTGGAAGTGTTGCTGAAATCATCAAGAATCATCAACACAACCCCCTGGTTCTTATTGACAGTCAGAATAACACAAAAGATTCCACAAGACTGAAATATGCAGTTAAAGTTCCGTAAATTAAAAAACATTTTTTAAAGGAAGTCAACATCATTGCTTCAGATATTTTCCCTACTTCCACTTTTAAGGAAAAAGCCCCCAAAGTTCATATTTTGGGTTATGAATCATCCAGTAATAAAACAGATGAGGAAGCTGTGGATTTCCTTGTAAGAAGCTCACAAGGACTTGTTCTATTGCCTGAACTGAAAAACTGTTAATATCTGGTGAGGCTGAGAATATGCAACCAATATTCTCCAAATAAATATCTGTATTAAAAAAAAAAGGCGTAAAGTATTTTCGGTTATGTAAGAAAATAACACTTTACTTCCAAAGTAAGAAAATTATATTCTTGGATAAAACAAAGCTGCTAAAAATTTAGGCCACCACAATAGTCCTGGTGCACTAATGTAACTAGGGTGTCTACTGTCAGTGCTTGACAATCATGTCCTGTTTAAAATTTTAATATGTATAAAATAAAATAATGTATGATATTCATAAGTACAGATAAGGGGGATGTAATGGTTCCTTTGTGTGTGTGTGTGCATTAGTTGCTCAGCTGTGTCTGACTCTCTACGACCTCATGATCTGTCCGTGGAATTCTCCAGGCAAGAAAACTGGAGTTGGTTGCCATTCCCTTCCCCATTTTGTGAGCTCAAGATTAATATGAATTCCAACAAGAGATGTATACAGATACAGACTTTCTGCATTAATTCTGTAACTTTATATAAGATTTGAAAAGTAAAATAACTGACATGAAAAATTCACTAGAGGGGCTCAGCAACAAATCTGAGCAGGCAGAAGAAAGAATCCGTGAGTTTAAAGATAAATCAATTAACATTGTCTATACTGAGGAAGAGAAAGAGAGAGAAATGAACAGAGCCTCAGAGACCTCTGGAACACTATCAAGCATAGTAAGTAAGTAAGTGAAGTCGCTCAGTCGTGTCCAACTCTTTGCGACCCCATGGACTGTAGCCTACCAGGCTCCTCTATCCATGGGATTTTCCAGGCAACAGTACTGGAGTGGGCTGCCATTTCCTGCTCCAGGGGATCTTCCCGACCCAGGGATCGAACCCAGGTCTCCCTCATTGTAGACAGACGCTTTACCGTCTGAGCCACCAGGGAAGTCATCAAGCATAGTAGTGTATGTGAATCTCCCAAGCAGAGAAGAAAAAGCATCAGAAAGAATATTTGAAAAATAAAAACTCCCCCGATTTGCTTTTTTAAAAAATTAGCCTACCAACCCAAAAAGCTTCATGAACTTCAAGTAGGATAAACTGTTTAGAAAAGGAAAAAACCGGGAATATCATAATCAAACTACTGGAAGACAAAGAATCCGGAAAGCAACAAGAGCAAAGTGACTCTTCACATATGAAGGGCTCTCAATAAGAAAACAGCTGATTTCTTGTCAGAAACCATGGAAGCCAAATGGCAGTGAGATGACACAGTCAAAGTTCTGCATAGAAAAAACTGCCACTCAAGGATTCTGTATTCAGCAAAACTAGTTTTCAAAAAGGAAAAGTTAGCACATTTTCAGGTAAACATTGCTAGCAGATCTGCTGTCCAAAAAAAAAGTCCTTCGAGTTTAAAGGATACTACTTGGTAATGCAATTCTACACAAAGAAAACACAGAACTGATAAATGCAAATACAAACGCCAGCATAGGTAAATATAAAAGACAAAAAAAAAACTATGTAATTTTTATTTGAAACTTTTTCCCCTTCTAATTTAAAAGAAAAATGCATCAAGTAATAATTATAAATCTGCCTTGATGGGCACACAATTTATAAAGCTATAATCTATGACAATAATAGCATTGGGGGTGGAGAGATAAAGCTATGTAGAGCAAAGTTTTTAAAAAATGAAAATTGAAATCAAATCTGTATTAATCCAAACTGGGTGAAACAGATCTTGACAATGTCTTCCAATAAAACTGAGGTATCTTTTTTCTCTCATTTTTTCACTTGTGATTTTGGTGTCATATCTAAGAAGGCTTTGACTAAACAATGGTCATAAATCTTACTTCTACAAGATTTATAGCTTTTGCTTATATTTAAGTTTATAATCCATTTTAATTTTTGTGTATGTGGTGTGACTGCTTTTCTTCATTTTTTTTTCTGTGCTTTGCATTTCAAATCTCTTATTGATCTTCAGATTTGCTGATTCTTCTGCCAGTTCAAGGAGAAGGCAATGGCACCCCACTCCAGTACTCCTGCCTGGAAAATCCCATGGATGGAGGAGCCTGGTAGGCTGCAGTCCATGGGGTCGCTAAGAGTCAGACACGACTGAGCGACTTCACTTTCACTTTTCACTTTCATGCATTGGAGAAGGAAATGGCAACCCACTCCAGTGTTCTTGCCTGGAGAATCCCAGGGACGGAGGAGCCTGGTGGGCTGCCATCAATGGGGTCGCACAGTCGGACATGACTGAAGCGACTTAGCAGCAGCAGCAGCTGCCAGTTCAAACGAACAGTTGAGCCTCTCTAGTAAATTTTTCACTTTGGTCAGTGTACTTTTCAACTAAAAAAGTTTCATTTTGTTCTTTTTTTGTAATTTCTTATTGATATTTTCCACTTGATATGACACTGTCAGAAATAAATACTTTAAATCTGGTTTCCTTTAGGTCTTTGAACATATTTGTAATAGCTGCTTAACATTCACCCTACATCTGGAACCCCTCAAAAGAAGTTTCTAGTGCCTTTTTCCCTGGTATGTCACACTTTCTTTGAATGTCTAATTTTATGTTGAAAACTAGACAGTTTAGTTTTTTATAATTTTAGTTATTATAATAATATTACAGGATCTCTGGATACTCATCCCCTACTCTGGACTTTTTAGTAACCTGGCTGAACTAATTCACCAAGCCTGTCCCCACAGTATGCAGCCTCTGATGTCAGTGGTCAGCTTGCTTCCCCCTGTTTTATCCTTAAGTCTGATTGCCTAGGGGTTGCTTCTGAGTTGACACTATTTAGTCATTAGTCACTGATTGATCAGGCTTCCCTGGTAGCTCAGACAGTAAAGAATCCACCTACAATGCAAGAGACCTGGGTTTGATCCCTGGGTTGGGAAGATCCCCTGGATAAAAAAAAATGGCTATCCACTTCGGTATTCTTGTCTGGAGAATTTCATGGACAGAAAAGCCTGGTGGGCTTTAGTTCATGGAATCACAAACAGTAGAACACGACTGAGCAACTAACACGCATACACTCTGATTGATCAGAGGTTGTGCTTAAGACTCCTGAATCAGTGAGATTTACACGCTTTACATTGGATTTTTTATGGCTTGGAATTTCACTGTTCAGGGAGTTTACAAGTTTTGCCCTACATTCAGCCAGAGTTGTTCTTATGTGATTGCAGACTTGAGCACACACACATCCTGATTACAAGCAGTGTCTGTAGTTTTACCCAGATTTTCTCTCTTGAGAGAAAGAAGCTTTAAGCTTCTCACTGATAGCTACTGGTATCACCAGCAATTGTTAGCCTTCAATAATTGCTAGATGACTGCTCTACTGTTTTCAACAATACTGTAGGGTATAAACGACTCAAATCTGATCCAGATAAAGTCAGGCCCCTTGCAACAGACAGTGTGTTACCAAGTCTTTGATGCTCACTCCAATCTTCCCCTGAACAGAAACTCTGTGCCTCTGTGCAATAGAACAAGTTGTGGGGTGAGGGAGTGTTGGGAATTTGGCTCTTCATTGAATGCTCCCTGTCAAACAGCTGTGTTGGTGGTTGGGAAGGGCATGGAAGGAGGCTAGAATGTGCCAAGGTTCACTAGCTGTTAACGTATATACAATTGCTCTTCTGCCCCAGAAACCTGGGAGAGATGTAAACTGTCACATGACTGGCAATCTAACCAGCACAGGTAGGTCTGTCGCAAGCTGTGGGGTAAAGTGGGGCTACACACTTCTGTAGCTGTCCTGTCCTGTCCCTTATATTGCAGGAATTGTGAGTGGCGCAACTACCCAGCGGCCACCGCCTATTTGATATAAGCCGTCTGCAGGTCACAGGCATGGAAAATGAGACCAACCAGAGTGCTACATTTAATCTTACACCCAGGAACACTGTATTTCTCCCAGCTTGGTTTTCCTTTTGGCAGATTCACACGATTTTTATTTTGTGGCTATTATAAATGGGTCTTCCTTTATTGCCTTCTAAATGACTATTTCTCAATGTACTCTTGTGGATTTTCAAAATATTGAAATAGTCATTTGCAAAACTCTCTCCAAGTTTCCATTTTGTCTTCCTACAGTAATAATATTAGTAATGTGAAATAATTGAAGACAGCAGGCACTTAACATTTCTTAATTGAAAGAAGCAATTTGAGTTGCAACCTGAATATAACCTTCATTTTTGGTTGAAGGACTCTAAAGTATTAGGGAAGAAATCTTCTTTTAACATATTAAAAATGTCTCTACTAGAAACTAGCATTTTTAAATAAGTACATTCTTGGCATTGACTAAAACTATGTTTTTCAAAACTACTATTTTCAAAAGTACATTAACATTCTTCCTACATTATTCAGATTTGTTGTTTAGTTGCTAACTTATGTCCAATTCTTATGTGATCCCATGGACTGTAGTCCCCCAGGCTCATTTGACCATGATTTACCAGGTAGGAATACTGGAGTGGGTTGCCATCTCCTACAGGGAAGCTCCCTGACCCAGAGATATAACTCATCTCTCCTACACTGCAGGCAAATTCTTTTATCACTGAGCCACCTGGAAAGTCCTATTCAAATTTACAGTATCATAATTTATGATATTCACTTTTTAAAGAAAAAAGATTTTTAAACTACAGGCATTTATTAACAGAAACCATTTTAGAGAAATAATCAAAAAATAATTCAAAGACTTTATCAAACACCTCTTCTAAGATAATGACTACTTCTTAATTTTCCAGTTATTAAAGGGAGCATACTTAAAGCAATGAACACCAAAATCAACCAAGTTGATCCTAGATTTCAATTCTCCACTATAGGGAAATTCTTCTGCAAATACCACACTCTTAACTAACATCCATCAGTAAGCTTCGCCAGATGAGATTCCCCAAGGCACTTTGCTCAAAACAAGGTTCATAACAAAGGCTGTGGCAAGAAACAGAGCCAATACCTCAAAACAAATGAGACAAATCCTCAGTAAGCAGATGTCAATGGTGAAAAGGAATCACTTACCAAGAAAAAATCGTACTAATTATTTTCATCACCTGCACTACATTTTTGAACAAATACATCTATGGTGGTAACCATGTCTACACACATTTTAGTTTCAATACTTGGAACCTTTTGTATAGTTGGTGTGCATCACAAAAAAACTCTCTTAAACTTCTTTTTTGAATAAAAATCTCAATCTAAGAACACATCTATGAGAGAAAGCAAGGGCTGGAAAAACCATCTGATGGGCTAGATTAAGCCCACTGACAATTTTTTTAAACAAAGTTTTAATAAAATGAAGAAACTAACACATGCAATTATATTCTAATTAAAAAAAAAACAGGCACATGCATTCACATGTTGTCTACTGCTGTTTCAGCGTGACAACAGTTAAGTAGTTGTAACAGAAACTAATGGCCTACAAAGCCTAAGTTATTTGTTAAGACCCTTTACTGAAGTATCTTGTTGACTCCTTAATAAAAATGAAATTCTTAAAAATAATTACATTTCAATCTGTGCTGAATACTTAGGAAGACTGTTTAAGTAAATGACAAAATAGGCCCATTTCAATGGAGAAGGACAAGGAGGAAAAAATGAAAAACTCCTTACCCAGGAGCTGGATTGAAAAAGTAACACTAACTCTTCCAGTTGTACTAAGAACTTTGAACTAATGAATACTGCTTTGGAAAACCTTCTTTAGCTAACTTTCAGCCAGGAGGAAAGAAGCATAGAGGTTTCTATTTTCAGATTTCCTGCTATGGCAATAGAGGCTCCAAGTAGGTTTTCCTTCAGAATAACCTAAGTTAAAAAAAAAAAAAAACACCTCATAAAAGGTACCAACTAGAGGAACTGGCAATGGCATCCCACTCCAGTACTCTTGCCTGGAAACTCCCACGGACGGAGGCTGGTGGGCTGCAGTCCATGGGGTCACTGGGAGTCAGACATGACCGAAGCGACTTAGCAGCAGCAGAGGAACTGGTGCATGAAATTTTTTAAAATGGCTTTTAAAACCTTAAGGCAAACAATATGTACTTCAACATTATTTTTTTTAAGTATATTTTTATAGTGCTGCAAACAGTGGCAAGACAGTTCCCCCTCTCCCTTCTGTACTCACAGGTGAATCTAACCATAACACAGCCACATTTCAGTTTTATTGTTGTTAGGGTACTGAAGAACATAACCCTCTCTGTGTCTTTTCAAGATTTTTTTGATGTGGACCATTTTTAAAGCCTTTATTAAATTTGTTACAATATTGCTTCTGTTTTGGTCTTTTGGCCCTGAGGCATGTTGGATTTTAGCTTCCCTACCAGGGATCAAGCCCATACCCCCTGCATTGGAAGGCGAAGTCTTAATCACTGGACAGCCAGGGACGTCTCTCTGTGGCTTTTTTTTTTTTTAACCAGCATAGTTAAATTGTAATACGTACTACCCTTCTCAAACAAAATTTCACCTATAACTTTGGGGGTGGGGAAGCCCACATTTTATTTTGCATTCACTAGCATTGAAGAAAAAAAGTTTTGAAAACTAAATATTTCCCACTAGAATAAAATTCCCATTTGAATTCAGCACAGTAAAAGAAAAATATGTAAACACAAACTTAAGATAAATTTAATGGAAGAAAACATTTGTTACAGAAATTAACAATGCTTACCAGTCTTTAAACATCATACACATTATTAATATATATTGTATATTTCCAATCAACTCCATTCTTAGGCTCAATTTAAGAAACACAATTGTAACAGGTTTTATACAAAAAATACTTCACTTCTAAGAAAGTAGACAAACTGCACAAAAACAGTACATGTATAATGTGCATAGCAAGATAGCTTGAAGCGTCTATGTATGGCTTTCTTTAAAATAAAACTATTGGGGGAAAAGGCCCATTTGGGACCTAATGTTACAGTTGACGTATGTAAACTGTTTCACATCTTTTAGGCACTTGCTAACAATAGTGTTCAATCCCTGAAAACTGAATTTATATATATAAAAAAAAAATTATACATCTGAAATAAAACCCCCCAAAATAACATGGGTAAAGTCTTATATACTCCTTTTAAATTAAACAATGAGTTTTATTAGTGCATGCACAGAACTAAATTGAAAGAAAATAAACTTTTTATCTCAAAAACTTTCTGTGCAAAATTTACATAACTGAAAGGTACAAAAATATGTACAGGTTTAAATTCTTTGTTATATACAGAAGAGAAGCCCTGAAGTTTTCATTCAATCAATGAAAAACATCATAACACTTGTAGTAACAATGTAACAAAAATTATATAGTAAATTTTTAATACAAGAACCCCATTATCCAATGATCCAACAAAATTTGACAGAAACTTACAAAGTGAGAAGTTTAAATCAATGATTCTGTTGTCATGAAAACATTCCTTTTAAAAATTCTACCTGTTGGGCATATCCCTTCAGAATCGGTCCTGAAGTTTTATGCATTGTCACTGAGTCCACTATTAATGCTTCTTCATTTCCAGCTGCAAACAACCAGTACATAATCTGCTTTGGGTTGTCAGTCATACTGAAACGTTGCTAACAAAAAATGGTTTGTCCCAACTGGACATAGTCGGACACTAATGATAAACACAAAAGTATGATTTACTTTGTTAATCTTGCTTCAAAATATTGTTTCTGAGGAGTAATTTTTAATTTTCGAGAAAAGCCATTCCCTTGGAAGTGCTTCAACGTTTCACTCTTTTTAAAGGGATGGCAACCAAGAAAAAAACTGGCCACTTGGTTTATGACGGGACAAACAACTTAAATCAAAGGAATGCAGGGTGAGTATAATCAAATTCAGAAAAATATTCAAGTTCTTTAAATGAACTTCAAACTATATGGAGAGGTTAATTCTTCTCTCAAGACTGCCCGTCTACTGCAACACCATTTAGAAAATCTCCTTGGAAAGGTGTTCCATTCAATGATGTGTGAGACAGCTTACAAAGAAAAAAGACCTACTCATCAAAAACTTTTACCAAGCATCATATGAGGTGTAATCGTAATGAGTTAAATGTACTCTCAACGGAGCCTAGTTACCTTCAAAAGAACTACATCTTGCAGGAGAGTAAGTTCTTTACCTAAGCTCTCTTAGAGTATAGTGAAAGAGTTCTCAACCTTTTCAAAGGAGCTATAGTTATCAAGATTCCTAAGGCTAGTGGAAGAGAGGGAATGGGGCTGTCAGCTGCTACTCTCTTTACTAACAGTCACTAAACTGGGAAAACTGTTTCATCATAGTTTTCTTTAGCCTTAACTTCCCCAAAACACATATTTAAAAAAATTAAATCAAAGTAAATGTGTGATTAGTTTCTTTCAAAACTAATGTGCACTGATGCAACTAATGTGCATTTTCAAATGCAACACTGAAACTTTTGCTCATCCATAAAATACAGCTAACTTTTAAATGTTTAATTTTGGTGCTATATTGAAGTAAAAAATGTCTGCATGGAGTAACCCAACTCACTATTTTCTTCTAAGGTAATTTTACTTTTCCTTGGTAATTATTCTAACATGTTCCAATCACGAGTAGCTTCCATTAAATGCCTCTGTCCATGACCAGCCCAAGCATCCTGATTGTCAAATACTCTACCGCAAAACCAACAGTTAAATTTAGCTTTCAGAATATTTTCAGAGGTAGTTTTCACAATCTGATAATTGTTTTTGCTTGTCTTTTTGAGAGTTAACTTTAGCACAAATCTTTCCTTCACAGAACTAACAGGTTTAAATGTTTTGTGCCTCTTAGGAAAATCGTCATAAGTTGTTTCAGAAGGGTTACAACAAACCGGTTTCAGTAAAGCATCGATAGTTCTTTTCGACAATGAAACCTTAAGAACACGTCCATTAAATTTAGCAACAGTTTTCATTACATTTACTACTTCTGGGGAATCTGCATCAGGATGATTCAAAACTACAACTGGTTGGTTTCTCCTAGGACATTTCACAAGCTGTTTGGAACTAAAGGGGAAAAGCCGCAGAGTTCTGACTGTATCTTTTGAAAGCCTAGGTCTGTTGAATTCAAATGATTCAGGGATACTTTCAGGCTTTGCTTTTTCTTTACACTTTCTGTGTAAGGCTTTTTTTCTTGGAGGTTCTTGGTAACTATCTCTACACTTGCGTTTACAGTTTCTGTTTCTAGATACAAAGGCAGTGTCAGAATCTTGACTTCTTCCATGACTTTTTATTCTTGAAACTTTTCTTTTTGAAGTCTTTTTCTTATTGAAGTTTCTCTCAATTGTACAATTTGTTTTACACCTTAATACCCTGGCCTCTGAATGGTCGGTGATACATATTGGCTCCTCAGAAGATTCTGGGCATGTTGCAGTAGAAGTTATCACAATTTCGTTTGCTGGCATCATATCATCTAGTAAGAAGGGTAAGGCATCTCTAGAAGATTCTGGCTCTTTCTGCTGTCCTGTAGTCTGGTTAGATGGTACACTGTCTTTCTGCAATGAGGATCCAGTGTTGCTTACTGACAGATTACTAGCAGCAGTCACATTTAAAACAGGGTTAAAAATTTTCAGCAATATTTTTTGTGGTGTTCCTTCAGGTTTCTTTGGCTGTATATTTTTCAAGCAAGTACTATTTTGGACTAATTTAGGTTTAAGCAGCTCAGTCTTATTTGGCATCACACACTTTAAAAAAACAGCTTGTTTGCCATCAGGCAAAAAGGTATAAAGAGGTGGTTTTGGAAAAATCTTGTTTTGTTGTTTTATTGAGGTGGAGATATTCAACTTAGTGCCCTGATGCTCACGTACTATATTATGAGTAGGAACAGCTTTCACTGAAGAATTTGCTGGCGTTTTAATAATATAAGGGCCTTTTAATGACAAAGTATTTTCTGGGCTACTTTTCATGCTCACACAGCTGCCAATGCTGGAACAAAGTGCAGGGGTCAGACAATTACTGTTTGGTTCTACTTTTAAGAAAGGTGCTCTGCAAGGTTCCTTAGTCGTAGTTCCACAAGCTTGAGCACTCTCAGTTTTGACAGCAGAAACACCTTCAAGTTTCCCATTATTAAATGTTAAAATCATTCCCGGTTTCTTGTTTAAAAGGAGAGGGGCAGGGATACCTTGTGTATTGACCAATGATCTTCTTGAAACATGTAATCCAGACTTACTAGCAAAGTGCAAGGGTACAAAAAGGCCTTTTGGAGTCTGAACAAATATAGTCTTTTTTGGTTCTGAGTTTAGTGGATTATGCACGTATAAAGAATGCGTTGTGGCTCGTAGCTTGTCTTTTACGAGCTGCTGTGTAATTATTGCATCTGACTGAGTCTTAGGCAATGTGCCAAAAACATAAGTTCTAGGGGTCTTCTCTGAATCTCTCACATCCTGTGACAGCATTTGCTTTTCTTTTCCAGTACAGTTTAAATTCGGATCATTTGTAGGGATATTAGTCCCCATACTACCAGATGGAATCGGGAAAAGGCCTTGTACTTTCAAGTCTTTTGAAGATTCAACTATTTTGTTTTCTCCCCCATGTTCCTGAAAAGACTGGGCACCTTGAAGTGGAACATCTTTACCTGGACTGTTACTAGAGTCTTGTTTTACATCAGGTTTTGCTTTTAATACATCAAGAAGTAACTGGTTTAGTTCAGGTGGCAAAAGTTCTGATGCCTGCTGGCTCTGGAGTGAGAAAACAGATGTGATCCTAGGCATCATAGGTGACTCAACATTAGAAATGCCATCCCATTTAGGCTTTTCAGTCATGCTCTTTAAACTTTTATTTTCATTAGTGTATAGGTTTTGTCCATCAGTGTTCTGTCCTTTTTCCAAAACACACTGTTCATCGATTTCAGCTTGTGTTTTTAAAGTTCCATCTTTACTATTTAAAAGACTAGTAGATGCTAACAGGCTATCTGGGTTTGAGCTCTCCTTCCTCACTAGTGATAAAACTGACTCAGTCAAAACTGTCTTGTTGGATGAAGATTCTCTTTGAGGGTTTTCACACATTGCTGTTCCTGAAAACCTACGACGTTTATTAGAATTATTCACTTTTGAGTAATTATGAAAAGGTAATGATCCTTGACTGGAAGATTCAACAGGTAACTCAGAGTTGATATAATTAATGCAATAATTATGCATATCTCCACTGTTGTATGAATTTGGTTTGGCAGTACAGCTGACTTTATCTGGACTTTTAACTGTCGTACCTAACACCTCAGGGTGACATTGAGTAATATGACTGCCCCATAAGTCAACATTCTCTCTTGTTTCTACTTTTGTGGTCAAATTCACTGATGCTGTGATCAAGTCTGACTCTACTGGTGAAGAAGATACACCTTTTTCATCATCCACTGCTGGAATATTACTTGTCTGAGATAGCAAAGCCATTTCTTTTTCTGAAATTACTTTCCCTGAAAGTACAGGAGATGAAGATGAAAATGGAGGAGCGGCTTTCATGCAAACTGTGTCATTTGACTCAGCTGGTACTCCTGTTAAAAACGCAGTGGTATCCAAAGTCTGGGGCTGCAAAACTGCAGCACTGTCCCTTGCAGCACCTGACTGTGAGCCTGGTAAATATAAATCCTGTTTGCTGGTAGGCAGCAGCTTTATTACAATATGCTGTTTTCCATCCACCATCTTGAAGCCCATAAACTTAGCACTGTAGTTAGCAGGGATTGTTATTCTGTTGTTTTTTACTACTAACACTGTAGGTCCTTGTACAGCAGTCTTCAAGAAACCTGAAGTGGACTTTGATCCCTCTTGAGCTCCATTACATTGTCCAGTGGACAGAAGAGTTGTTTTTTCTGACTCTGACTCAGCAGGTTTATCATTATTCTCACAGTACAGTCTTTCATGCTTTTCTTCATTTAAATGTTCCTGAACGAGATGGCTTGGTTCTTCAGATGTAGGCTGTGTTCTGTTCACTTTTTTAAGCACTTGAGTATTTTTTTCTATACTTCTGTCACTTGCATTGTTGACTTTCTTGCGTTTCCAGAATGTCTTCCTTGATGCACCTATTTTGTATCTTTTCAGTATTAGTTTAAGTCCTGTGGAAGACTTCGCCATCCTTTTTTCATATTTGTCCTTTTCCAGTTTTTCTTTCGCATATAAATGTTCTTTGTGCAAAGTTATAACATGTCTTACAAGGTGCTCTCTCCTGGTAGCACCATAGCTACAATATTGACAAGTGAAGGGAAATGTACCAGAATGAATATAAAGGTGCTTCTGAAGCTCTCCTTTGGTTAAACATATATAATGGCATTTACCACATTTATAAAGGATTTCGTTGTGTCTATGGATATGCTGAACAAATGTGCCAACATCCTGGGTGGAGAACTCACACTTTTCACACTGAAAAGTACCATTTACACAATGTGTGGATGAAAAATGCTTTGTTAAGTCTAATAAAGTATATAAATTTTCATTGTTACAAATGTCACATTTTACTAAAGTGATTCTATGAGTCCGTCTGTGTTGTTTAAATACCTGGAAGTCATTTGCTGAAAAACTGCACATCTCACAAGGATAGGAAGGTAATTCACCATGGTGCCACATTTGAAAGTGTTTCTGCAAATCATTTGGGCTATACCGAGTGCTATCTCGGCACTTTAAACAATTGAAATTGAGTATTTTTGCAGACATTTTTATACCTTCGTCAACTCTCTCAGACTGATGAAGCAACATACACTCTTCCACGGAGCTTACAGTCTTTACATTGATAGATTTTCTTGCAGTCTGTGGCTTATGCTGAAATAATCTTCTGTATTTGTCAACTTCATGTTTCAACAGGACTTCATTTGGAATATTTATCTTCGGCAAAACAATTTTCACATTTTTTAGTCCATAATGAAAACTACTTTCTGAAATGTTTGGTTTAAGTTGGTTCTGAAATTTTGGTTCTGAAGTTTTTGATCTGAGACTATCAACTACCTCATTTTTCACATCATAATCTTTTTTAAAAGTATTTTGTTTTTCATCAAAAAATAAGTGTTTCTGTTCAGATGGCATGATTTAAAAATAAAACAAAACAATCCCAATTCTTTTTTTCCTGAAAATTCTTGAAGTTACTTGTAATTTGAACAGGAAACAATACTGTGCCGCAACATCTTCAGAATACCAGGATTTTCCCCACATTAACTCACCTAAAATTAAACAAAGAACTGAAATTTTCATCACTGAAGTATCAGTAAAATTCATTTTAAAGTTCATTTTGATGAAAAGCAAGAATGCTGATCAAACAAATAAAAGATAAAACATCTGTTAAGTAATTTAAGAGTAGCTTACCAAAAACTAATAGTCTGAAGTAGAAATAATACTAATCTGGACCTCAGGAAATACAAGCTTTACTTTTGGCTCTGCTCTGTGACACTGGGCAAGGTTTGACTTCTCTGCACCTCAATTTTCTCATCTAAAGAAAACCACAATTGGATAAACACCTTTATGCTCTAAGATTTTATATTAACTTGACACTATAGTTTTTAAACAATTTTTAAAAAATCTCAATAAGAGAGCCCTATAACTTAAGTTCCACTTACACACATTGTTCCAATTATACACACATACCATTAATTTTCTCAGTTACTTAGTTGACCCTATAGCTATTACATTGTGAGAATTTCAACAGACTCCTCTGTGGATTTTCAACTTCCCTAGTGCCTCAGGGATAATTTATGTTTAAAATAAAAGTTTCCCTCATCTAACAACAACAATAACAAAAAGACATTATCTACTCTCTCAAGTTATCATGACTAACTGGTTAAAAAAAGAAGACATTAAAAGGAGGAGTACATTTCTCTGCTGCTGCTACTGCTAAGTCGTTTTAGTCGTGTCCAACTCTGTGCTACCGCATACAAGGCAGTCCACCAGGCTCCCCTGTCCCTGGGATTCTCCAGGCAAGAACACTGGAGTAGGTGGCAATCTCCTTCTCCAATGCATGAAAGTGAAAAGTGAAAGTGAAGTTGCTCAGTCATGTCCAACTCTCAGCAACCCCATAGACCTCAGCCTACCAGGCTCCTCCGTCCCTGGAATTTTCCAGGCAAGAGTACTGGAGTGGGTTGCCATTGCCTTCTAAATCTACTTACTACCTTTCTGGTTCCCTNCTTCTCCAATGCATGAAAGTGAAAAGTGAAAGTGAAGTTGCTCAGTCATGTCCAACTCTCAGCAACCCCATAGACCTCAGCCTACCAGGCTCCTCCGTCCCTGGAATTTTCCAGGCAAGAGTACTGGAGTGGGTTGCCATTGCCTTCTAAATCTACTTACTACCTTTCTGGTTCCCTACCATTTTGGCTTTTTCTTTTTTTAATCCCTAGAACTAAGGCAGATGGCAGTAAGCAAAGTCCTTGGCATTTTAGAATGTACTCATTACCATCTGGCTCCATTAATTTAAAAAATTACTGGTTTGTGTTACTCTAAGCAAATCTCAATCTCTATGTTTTAGTTTCTTCACCTATAGAATGAAACAACAAAAAAAGAAGAAAGAAAATCACCCCTAACTATGTAACAGCATCCTGTAAGGTATCATATAAACTGTAGCTACCAGCATTACTGTATGTACTTACCATGTATGAGACATTATGACAAGGTGCAGAGGACAAAAAAACTGTAGAATTAAAAAGATGTTCGGTGGTTCAGTGGTTCAAACTCCAAGCTTTTGATGTAGAGGGTGTGGGTTCAATCCCTTGTCAGGGAACTAGGATTCCACATGTTGCATGACACAGCCAAAAAATAAACAAATAGATATGACAATATATTGCTGAGAATGGAATCTGAGCACCAAAGGTTCAGTAGCAAAAATATCAAACCATGTATTACAAGAATTTTATTTTCTTACTTTCATGTTCTTAAATATGTATATGACTAATAATTAGATAAGCTAAAAAACTAAAGTACAAATCACAGTAAGCTTCATCCATAATGTCTATCCAAAGGTCTCACCTCTCAATTCCAATTAATCTAAGTAACTAGGAACTTCAACGTTTTAAAAATCCTTCACTGAGGGAATATAATTAAAAGTTACATTACATTACTATTAAGAGGCCCTTTGAATATTTCTCAAACTTAAAAATTTGGTTATGTCTAAAAAAACACCTTCAGTATTTTAAAAATATATATATATATACGCTAACCTGAAAATGAATTCATTAGAAGAGTTTGAGTTTCCTGAAATTTTTTTAGTATATTATTCCTAATACAGTAAAAAATGTGAAACTTTTTACTATATTATTTAAAGCTAAAAGTAAAACTTTTTCTTCAAAAGTGAGAAAAATAATAAAGGACTAGAAAAAAGTTCAGTGATAACCTGGTGGATACTTCACAACAACTAAGAAAATTCTCTACAGAGTGTCACATTCTCAACAGTGACAAGCATCATAATCAACTATGGTGTTTTCACTACACCAGACTCTGAGCGTGGGGCTCAAATATATGAAACTTCTTAAGCACATTGAGTAATGAGTCTTCCACATTTGCCAGAATACCACATTGTGGTCATTCCAGACTATCGATACCCAGGCTTTTCTATTTCTATATATAATCAAGAGGAGTCTGTATCACAGGTTTCATTACAAAAGGCAAATTGTTTCTTATAGTATATGTTACATGTCCAAAAATGTATATGTAATGCTAAAAAGTACATATTTTGATAAAATTTCTAAATATCAACTTCATTTCAAAATACTTATATAATTTAAAATTTTTCTCATGAAAACACATATCCCAAAGGTTGACAACAAGTATATGATTTAAATAATTCAATCAACTAATACTAAAAAAAATCTACTATAAATGTGATACATTTTGATGACTGCTACTGAGAGATTCCAAAAACATGGTCACCAACCGTAACTGCAGCTTATAATCTAAAGGATGAGGTGGAGCATATACTTATGTCAGTAGTTGGCTTATTCAGAGTTGACCATCCAGCAATAAAATAGAGAAATTTTAAAGCAGAAAATAAATAGGATGCATGGCAGCCAAAACAGATGTCACACAGTTCATCCATTACAGTGCAAGTCCTTTCCTCACAGACAAAACAACACTGAAAAAAGGAACCACCTTGTTAAGAAATCCATTTAGCTTTTACTTAAGTCTGATAACTGCTAATAAATTAATGTTGAATGTGATTATTTTTTATATTTAATATATGACATGTATAATATGGCACCAATAGAGATTAGTATTTTATGTATCTTGGGGTTTATTTGCCCTGCAATTTTAAGTTTGGAGAATCTCTTTTGTCTTCAACTATGTTCAACCTGTTTTCTGTGAAAGCAATCAAACACAACACCTGGTACTAAATTTTTTGAGGATTGCCACCTATAGGGAAAAAATGTGTTCCATTTTTTAAAAAAGGAAAGAAATTTTATTATAATCTTTCAACCTATTAGCTAATACTCTTTCACTACAGACCACTCTCTATCTTACTAACAAGGATTACTGACTTTAAATCCCTTATTTAAATTACCAGCTCATAAGATGACCAACATCTTCTCAAGCCTTAAAATAATACTATTTGTTTAAAGTATGACTGGCCCTTTAAAAAGTAACCCAGAGTGTTTGCTGCATCAAGATGGCAACTCAAGCCTTTTGATGGTCTTCTTCTCCCAACTGCTAAATATAAACTAAAAAACATAATTTTAAAGGTTCTATAAAATGTCAAGAACCTAAAATATATTCCATACAGATGCCACAAGGTGTTTGGAAGGTTGAGGAAGGTCCACAGAGAAAAGAATGAAAACAAATGCTGATATAGCAACCCTTTTGAAGGACCACTTTCAAAGAGGACGCACAATTCCCTGGTTGAATGAAGGACATTCATTCAACCAATGTGCAATAAGTGTCCATCATGTCCTAAGTAGAGAAGTATTGATTCCAGCCACTCCCTCTCCTATACATACCTTGGGAGAGAGGTGAGGGCTTGAGAGGAAGACTGCATGAAGCACTTTGGGATGACAGAAGGCTCCAGCTCAGGTATGGGAAGAGAACAAATCCAGAGTTTTGAGCTGGGTCCAGAGACGAGACAGGATTGAGAGTTGCTAGCACCAGCTGTCAGGAGAGATGTAAAGAGGCATCATTTCTGAATAAAAATACATCTTCCTAAACCCATGATCATCTTGTTCTGTTTAAAAGTGCTGCTCTTCCTACCTGTAAGTCAATTAGTATCTCTAAGCTGTCAGAAAAAATTATATTAATTTTCCCAACTCTGTCTAACCAAAAACACTAGGAAAATCTTGGTTTATTCTCCAACAATACATCTCAGTTCCTGATGACATCAAAAAAGATAGCAGGCAGAAACATCACTGGATGCAGCAGCTCAAAAAAGGGAAAGTGATTGAAACACTCAGAGAAACCTTACCCATTCTCTCATCCAGCATGAGAAACAAAATTACAGTTAAAGTTACTGCAGGAAAAAGGAGAACGCTTTACCAAAAAAATAAAGTAACGACTGGCAGTCTCAGTAAGACCCGAGCTAGGATACTGAGAGGAAAAAAACAATACAACAACAACCAAAGTACTGAGGAAAAAGAACAAAGTAGATGGGGGAGAAATAATGGTTTTGACAAGAGGAAAAAATTACATTGAGTTATTGCTTTCTTTTTTTTTTCCAAAGCCTTGAATTTTCAAAATCAAAGGCTCCCCAAATGCCAGGCAAGATTTTTAGTGTATAAGAAAATAAAACTCAATATCTAAACTTATTCTAGTAAAATGTTTCAATTTAAAAGGTAAAAAATCAAATTTTACCAAAAAAAAAAGTGGACAGGGAGTTATTTAAAAAGATATTCCCAACACCAACTTAAAGCAGACAACAATATTAATCAGACATTTTACTCACAATTCTAAACGCTAGAAGACAATGAAATAATAGTTTTAGAGTTCTAGGGAAAATAATTAACTCAAGAATTAATTCTATACCCAGGTAAACTTTCACATATGGGAGAAAAACACAATTTCAGATATGGGAAGATTCAGAGAATACACTATATATGTACTTTTTCTAGAAAGAAGTTTTAAGCAAATATTAATACTTCAGCAAAAATCAAATTTTAGTCAGAAAAAATAACTATAATGTGATACAGAAGAAGTATCTGTCAACTGTAACATCTACAAAAGAGAAGTATAATTTTTTGGTTAATACAGTTAAGAAAAAAGACAAATATATAAGAAGCCCTTAAAAATAACAATGGGAAACAGAAGAAGTGACAATAACAACAAAATTCTAGATACTGGAAAGCAGATAAGTAGATAGTAAATGACCTTACACAATCAGGCAGACAGAGGGGGAAACTAAGAGCTAACCCATTTTATACTCTGAATCTATAAAAGACTTAAGAACTGGCAGCACCAAGTAACTCTGAGATGGGAAGAAAGAGGAAGAGGAGGCTAAAACAGAAATCTGGAGAAGCTGCTTGAGTTCTGGTTGGATGCTAAGATTCTCTTCCCCACTCCATCATGCTAGGTTACTGTTATTCCCCCACCACAGAAGTCACAGGTATTCTCTGCAGAAAAGTAAAACAGAATTTCTGATATACAGGATACCAGCACAGCTGAGAAAGTAGGCACCATACCAAAAGCTAGAGGATTAAATGACCATATACATATGAGACACAAACCCCATCTCATGCCCCAGTTAAAACAGGGCTAAAACACTGCTACTAAAAATGTGGTCTGCTAATAATACAAAAGCCATTTGTCACCAGTCCATTACAATATTTGTACAGAAACTGATAATAAGCATTTAGAAACTAAAACAGCAATTTTACACTGTTAAGTTTGTCTGTTGAATCCAACAATAAAAATTTGAACTTGTTTGTATGCTTTATTTTTAAAATTTAATAATCTGACAGAACTTTCATAAAAAGTTTGTAAAATATATGTATTATAAACATTATAATTTCATAAAATAATATAAACAAAATATACCTACATCTACATATATGCCTGGGGAGAAAGTACTTTAACTTCTGATTCACCGCTAGAAATCTATCCTAAAAGTAATAATCAGATGTTCATGGGAGCACTGTTTACAAAGTCACAACATTAAAAATAATTAAAAGCCTACCAATAAATAAATAATGGTATTTCTCTTCAATGGAGTATTCTTCAATTTTTAAAACAACACTGTAAACCCACACTTAGTAATACGGAAGACACATTAAGTGAAAAAAAAAATAACAGTAGCCATATCAGGATTTAATTTGTTCAACTGTTAACAGATGGTAGAGAAGAGATAAATAAACAGACACATGGAGCCCTAAAAACTCTTAGTAGTCAAGAATATAGACATAAAATATGTTTATAGTGATCACTAGTTATCCTTGGGTCAGTGTTTCTTAAAATGTCCTTGGATTACTATGGCCTCCACACTAGCATACTTCGTTATCATAGCACAAACAAATAGCCTAACATTTGGATGTAACAAGAATCACACTATTATGAAACTTCAAGAAAAAGCAGCATGAATCCATGAAACTTTTGGAATTCTCATAGCAAGTCAGTTTGAGGTAAACAAACTAAGTTTTCCTGAACAAACTCAAAATAGTAAACGTGACGCCAATAAAAAAAACTGAAGAATGTTGACACTAAAGGTGGACAAGAAGTTAAAACCAAACAGGTATATTCAACACACTCCTCTTATCAGCACAGAAGTGCCTGATCACATCACTTCAGAAAAGACTGTTAACAGGTACAAAGCTAACGGCAAACGTAATACTCAGATAATGAAGAACTATGCTATCAGACAGTCACTGTTCTTCATAAATTCATGCTAAGAAATTTCTTTTAACAATTAATTTGAGAGCCACAAAGTTATCTAAACAGTAAGTAAAGGGAGCTGGCAATACCAAAATAGCAGTTATATATGCACTGTTGTTATACAAAGAAAAGTTGTATGTGTTTTATATAGAAAACAAGTGGTATTTAGTTAATAACAGGATTCCTGATCTAGGTATACTGTTAAAAGAATAAAAATTATAACATCAATCTAAATTTGATTTTTTTCCTATATACTGTACAAAGAAATAAATAAGTATAATGTTGAACTGTTTTTGCATTAGTTATTATTCTTGAATAAAGTACTGGAAGTTTTGATTTGGTATGGAGAATTTGTAAAATCAGTGAGGATACCTTCCATCATTTCATCTGCTCTGGAATAGTTCACTCAACATGAAACATGCCCACTCTTTAAAATTACACAGACTGTGCAAATATACCATATGGGCCTGGGACATCTTTAAATTTTAGACATTACAACCTTTGCAAGTTCTTCTCTGGTTTCTGGGATCTTTGAGTTTTCTACTGCTTGAATCACTTTTGGCAGTTTATATTCTNGCCCACTCTTTAAAATTACACAGACTGTGCAAATATACCATATGGGCCTGGGACATCTTTAAATTTTAGACATTACAACCTTTGCAAGTTCTTCTCTGGTTTCTGGGATCTTTGAGTTTTCTACTGCTTGAATCACTTTTGGCAGTTTATATTCTCCTTGAAAAAAATCAACTTCCTTCATATTTTAAAAATATACTCCCCAGAAGTTTACTTTTAACAATCTATCCTACAGAAATAAAAGGAAAACATATAGATATGTATCTTAAATACCTATTTTAAGCACTTAAATGTCCATGAATAGGAAAATGATTAAGTAAATTATGGAATATCCACATGAAAACAACATAAAGAATAAGGTGTATGTATTGAATTGACTTGTGAAATATTTTTAGTTTTCAAAAAAGGAAGTTGCAGATTAAGGCATTAAATATATTTTAAATTAACAGGGAAGATCCTCATTTTTACATCAGAAGAAAAGATCCTAAGAGTACATGTTTGTAAACAAAGAAGTCTATAGTAAAGATACCCTTTAAGCTAGTGATAACGGATTAAAAAAATTTTTTTAAGCAATGACAGCAGTCAGTTCAGTTCAGTCACTCAGTCGTGTCCGACTCTGCAACCCCACGAATCACAGCACGCCAGGCCTCCCTGTCCATCACCATCTCTCGGAGCTCACTCAGACTCACGTCCATCGAGTCTGTGATGCCATTCAGCCATCTCATCCTCGGTCGTCCCCTTCTCCTCCTGCCCCCAATCCCTCCCAGCATCAAAGTCTTCTCCAATAAGTCAACTCTTCCCATGAGGTGGCCAAAGTACTGGAGTTTCAGCTTTAGCATGGTTCCTTCCAAAGAAATCCCAGGGCTGATCTCCTTCAGAATGGACTGGTTGGATCTCCTTGCAGTTCAAGGGACTCTCAAGAGTCTTCTCCAACACCACAGTTCAAAAGCATCAGTTCTTCAGCACTCAGCTTTCTTCACAGTCCAACTCTCACATCCATACATGACCACAGGAAAAACCATAGCCTTGACTAGACGGACCTTAATCGGCAAAGTAATGTCTCTGCTTTTGAATATACTATCTAGGTTGGTCCTATCTTTTCTTCCAAGGAGTAAGCGTCTTTTAATTTAATGGCTGCAGTCACCATCTGCAGTGATTTTGGAGCCCAAAAAAATAAACTCTGACACTGTTTCCCCATCTGTTTCCCATGAAGTGATGGGATCGGATGCCATGATCTTCGTTTTCTGAATCTTGAACTTTAAGCCAACTTTTTCGCTCTCCTCCTTCACTTTCATCAAGAGGCTTTTAAGTTCCTCTTCACTTTCTGCCATAAGGGTGGTGTCACCTGCCTATCTGAGGTTATTGATATTTCTCCCGGCAATCTTGATTTCAGCTTGTTTCTTCCAGTCCAGTGTTTCTCATGATGT
>SJYX01023081.1:468487-489522 GCA_006410675.1 Oreotragus oreotragus
GTGACTGCAGCCATGAAATTAAAAGACGCTTACTCCTTGGAAGAAAAGTTATGACCAACCTAGATAGTATATTCAAAAGCAGAGATATTACTTTGCTGATTAAGGTCCGTCTAGTCAAGGCTATGGTTTTTCCTGTGGTCGTGTATGGATGTGAGAGTTGGACTGTGAAGAAAGCTGAGTGCCGAAGAATTGAAGCTTTTGAACTGTGGTGTTGGAGAAGACTCCTGAGAGTCCCTTGGACTGCAAGGAGATCCAACCAGTCCATTCTAAAGGAGATCAGCCCTGGGTGTTCTTTGGAAGGAACGATGCTAAAGCTGAAACTCCAGTACTTTGGCCACCTCATGTGAAGAGTTGACTCACTGGAAGACTCTGATGCTGGGAGGGACTGGCTGCAGGAGAAAAAGGGGACGACAGAGGATGAGATGGCTGGATGGCATCACCGACTCAACCGATGTGAGTTTGAGTGAACTCCCGGAGATGGTGATGGACTGGGAGGCCTGGCGTGCTGCGATTCATGGGGTCGCAAAGAGTTGGACACGACTGAGCGACTGAACTGAACTGCCCGTATTCCCAACCCACTCCAGTACTCTTTTGCTTGGAAAACCCCATGGACAGAGGATCCTGGTAGGCTGCAGTCCATGGGGTCGCTAAGAGTCAGGCACAAATGAGCGACTTCACTTTCACACATTGGAGAAGGAAATGACAACCCATTCCAGTGTTCTTACCTGGAGAATCCCAGGGATGGGGGAAGCCTGGTGGGCTGCCGTCTATGGGACTGCACAGTCGGACACAACTGAAGCCACTTAGCAGCAGCAGCCCATATTCCTGATCTTGAATTCTAGGAAATGGGCTTCCCTGGTAGCTCAGACGGTAAAGCGTCTTCCTACAATGTGGGAGACCCGGACTCGACCCCTGGGTCGGGAAGATCCCCTGGAGAAGGAAATGGCAACCCACTCCAGTATTCTTGCCTAGAAAATCCCATGGACTGAGGATCCTGGTAGGCTACATTCCATGAGGTCGCAAAGAGTCAGAGACGACTTCACTTTCACTTTCAATACTGGGTTGGCCAACAAGTTCATTTGGGTTTTTTGGTAAGATGTTCTGGAAAAACCTGCACAAATATTCTGGTCAACAACCCCAATATCATTCCCCCTTTTCCACTGGCAGGCTTCCCTTGTGGCTCAACTGGTAAAGAATTCACCTGCAATGCAGGAGACCTGGGTTTGGTCCCTGGGTTGGGAAGATCCCCTAGAGAAGCGAACAGCTACCCACTCTAGTATCCTGGCCTGGAGAATTCCATGGGCCCATGGGGTTGGAAAGAGTTGGACATGACTGAGTGACTTTCACTTTTCAGCTGACACTAGTGTAAACTAACTTAAGCTACTAGGTATTACTTATAACCAAAGGTTCTTAAGACTTTAAGTTAACAGATCAATGTTGGCTGTATCTACTTCACAGAAGGTAGAGTTTATGACAATCCTTTAGAGAGTACTGGGGCTTAAACACCTAAGAAAGGAGCAAAGGTTATCGAGTTCAGAAAAAACAAAAAAGAAACACTGCAAGAACTGTAAAATCTAGATTACAGAGAAAATGGGAAGGTTAATTAAGAGGTCCGTAGAGGG
The DNA here is from genome assembly GCA_006410675.1 of Oreotragus oreotragus. Lineage (NCBI taxonomy): Eukaryota > Metazoa > Chordata > Mammalia > Artiodactyla > Bovidae > Oreotragus > Oreotragus oreotragus. The sequence continues at coordinate 470,110 of SJYX01023081.1, forward strand.
CAAATCTGAACTTGAAATGAAAGGTAACAAGGAACCATTCTTGTCAGTTCACGAGCAGAGTTACAAAAGCAGTATTTTAGAAATAGTATAGAATGCTACTAGAAAACAGAAAGCAAGATATATTCAAGGAAGAGAGCAAAAACAGAAGGGAGAAAACTAAGAGAACTAAGTGACAATCCAAAAAAAAAGAGAGGAATCAGAGAACTGGCAGTGTTAGCACACATTAGGAATCACACAGTAGGTACAGAGAAACTTTTAAAAGATGATTCCCAAAGTAAAATGTCAAGGATGAAGACTTAGAGTGAATCAAAAGAACCATTCCTAGAGAGTTTTATTCTCTATAACAGATTAAAAAGCAAAGACATTCTACAGTGTTCAGTTTTAGTGTAAATGTATTAAAAAGGAAGAATCTATGTGCTACTTAACAACATTCCAGTTGCTTAAACATTAAACAAAGAACTAAAAACCTATTGAGTTTAACTGACCCTATTTGTGACTCAGCATGTAGCTCTGGAACTTGTCATATTACACAGTTAGGAAAACTAACTAGTCATTATTTTTTAGAACTATTGTATTTCTTGACTTAACTGAATTTTTTTCTGCAGAGATAACCAAGTGCAGAATGGTCATATAAATATGCAACTAGACAGAACCAAGAGCATGCAGCAGGAAGAGCTTACTGAAAAAAGTTAAGAACACACAAAAAAACTAAAACTCTTATTTTCAAAGCGGGATCTATTTTAGTATCTTCAAAATAATAACTATTATCTTTTCATGACTTAGAACATTTTGGGCTTACTCTTTTTGTAGCTGTTTAAAGTCTGTCAAAAGTTTACCCCAGAAGCTAATGCCTATCATATTTTTAAAAAGTAAAAGATTACACTATATAGAAATTTATATTGAAGTTGGTTCCCTTCAAATCACTGTGGCCTAATGACCATTTTAAACACAAAAAAAGAGAAAAAAAGAAAGGTTAAGTATGCAAATGTGAGCAAGTACAGATACAGAAATACTAAAAATGTTAGTGTACATATGAGCCACATACCACTAAGGTAGGCTGGGGACACTGGTATACAATGAAGGAGTTTAAAATAAAAATTAAAACACAGAAGCAGTTCCTGGTTCAGATGAATCTCATTTCTTATTACCCTCTGAAACTACAACTGCTCACTGAATACACACACACACACACACAGCCCAATATATATGACGCTTTCTGCTCCCCTACATATCCACTTTTCTTTACTTTATGTTTATACTGTTTCCTTTCACCAAGCTTATCATCCACTTCTCTGCCTCTTCACTCAACTCTGGTCAAACTTCTTTTCTAATTCTACTTTCTATATGGACATGAAATCTTCTGCAACACACACCGATCTCTCCCTTCTCTGAATATCCATTTAAAGGACAGCCACTGTGCATCATTTTACTACAAACTGTTTTATAGTTACATCATTTCCTTTTACAAGTTTTACCTTCCAAGAAAATTTATAAGCTTCTTAAAGATAAGTTCTATTTCATATTCATCCCTCACAAAACCCAAGAAGACTGGGTACACAGGGACCTAACAAATTCTAATTCGTTTATTATTTTCTTCTTTCCAACCCCACTGGCATCATCCGAGCCCACTGTCATCTCTAACATGGATTAAACTGATACTCTTCCTCACTGGCATTCATGCTTGCCCCTTGCCCATCACCCTTCTCTCAATCCATTCTCCACAATGGAGCAAAAGTGATCTTAATATAAAATAGATCACGGTGTTCTCCACTTAAAATTCCTTAGGGGCTTTCCAAAGCACTTAGCAAGTAAAATAAAATCTCTTGGCCAAGGCCTACAAGAAACAGTGACGTACAGTCCTGGACCTCTGTCTTCAACTTCATCTCACACCACTCTCCCCATCTGTAAATATACTCCAGGGCTTCCCTGGTGGCTCAGATGGTAAAGAATCCACCTGCAATGTGGGAGACCTGGGTTCAATCCCTGGATTGGGAATATCCCCTGGAGGAGGGCATGGCAAGCCACTCCAGTATCCTTGCCTGGAGAATTCTCATGGACAGGAGCCTGGCGGGTTACAGTCCATGGATTCACAAAGAGTTGGACATGACTGAGCGACTAAGCACACAGCACAAGCCACCATATATAGAGAGTCTCTCAGTTTCTCAAATACTTCTTTCTTATCTCAGGCCTTTCTCTGCACCTGCTACTCCCTGCTTCAAACAGTCTCTCTTCCATTCCTCAAATGAGTAGATTCCTCTTATTTTTTAGGCAGTTCAAATGTCATCTCAGAGAGGCCTTCCTCAACCTATAAGCCATTCCTTCCTCAAACAAACAAAAAAACTGTTTTCTCTTTTAGCCCCTCATTATTTATTTTTCTATAACATTTTCCCCTCTGGAAATATTTTATGTATTTGTCAATTTATTTCCCATCTGTCTCCAACACTGGAATAAGTGCTACGTGTATATGGACTATATCTATCAGGTTTTTGGCCATATGGCCAGCATCTTGTACAGTGCTGGGCTTGCAGCTAGCACCAAATATGTGCCAGTCTTTGTTCTAAACACTGGGAATATAGCAGTGAATGAAACAGACAAAAATCCCTCCCCTCACGGAGCTAACATTCTGATTATTTAGATAATAAACCATGTAGGTAAATCATATAACACAGTCAAAGGTGACAAGTGCTGTGGAGAAAAATAAAGCAGGGAAGGAAAGGCAGAACCAGAGAATTCCAATTTTAAATACAAAGTCAGGGAGACCTCACTTGAAAAGGTCTTATTTGAGCTAAGATCTTAAGGAGTTGAAGCAGACAGCATTCTAAAAAAGAAAGAGTTAAGTGCCAACATCCTGAGTATGCAGCATGCCTAACATGTTCGGGGCATAGCAAGAAGACAGTCAGTATGATGGGAACAGAAAGCACCATAGGGAAAGCAAACCAGAGGAGGATGAGGTCAAAGAAACCATGAAGAAAGTTGCTGGAGCATTTTGGGTAAAGAAGTAACAGGAGCTAAGTTGTTTTTTAAAAAGATCACTCTGGCTGCTATGTTAAGAACATGGTATTTGAGAAGGAGTTTAAAAACAGAAGCTTCTCAGGTAGTTCTACTGGTAAAGAACTTGCCTGCCAAGGCAGATAGACGTAAGAGAAGCAGGTTCGATCCCTGGGTCAGGAAGATCCCCTGGAGGAGGAAATGGCAACCCACTCCAGTACTTTGGCCTGGAGAATCTCATGGACAGAGGAGGCTGGCAAGCTGCAGTCACATAGAGTCACATGCAGTCACATGGAGTCGCTGGAGTCACATGTGACCTGTCACATGGAGTTGGACATAACTGAAGTGACTTAGCATACACACAAAAACAGAAGCAAGGAGATCACTTTGGAGATTATTATACTACAACTACCCAGGTAAGAGATGGTAACTTGGTAAAGACAATGATGCAATGGTCAAAGTTTGAACATACTTTGAAGACTGAGACTACAGGATTTGCTAACAGACTAAATTTGGTCCACGAGAGAAAGCAACACATCAAGGATAACTCTAAAAGTTCCGACCTCACCAACTGGAAGAAATGAGTTGTTATTTACTAAGGAAAGATGGTGTGAGGGTGGTAGGTTTGGAAAGTATATCAAGAGTTTGGTCTTGGCCATGTAGAATCTGAGATATCTAGTTGAGATCCACGGGGAAACATGGGATGTATAACTGAATACAGAGCTCTAGGTCTAAGATAAAATTGGAAGAATTATTAGTGTGTGTGCATAATATGCATGTGTGTGTTATTTTTATAGGTAGAACTGGATGAAATCACCAAAGGATAAGTAGAAAAAGAGAGAAGTCCAAGGCCCGAGCCTTGAGATGTTGTAACATTTAGAGGAAAAGGAGAAGAGCTGGTATGACTGAAAGAAAAGACCAGTGAGAATGAAGGTAAATTAGGAGACTGGTACCCTCAAAGCAAACTGAAGAAAGTGGTTCCAGAATCGTAACGATCATCTCTGTCAAATAAGATGAACACTGAGAACTGACCACTGGACTTTATGTCAAGAGTGCTGGTGACACTGATTAGAATGGTTTCAAGTGGAGTTATAGAGAAAGGTTCACAAGTATTAATTTAAGAGAAAATGGGATGCATTTAAGAGAAGCAGAGATGTAGTACAGATAACTCTTTCAAGGAATTTTACTACAAAGGACCAAGAAACAGGAGTTGGGAATTTTTTGTTTGTTTTTTAAAGGTAAAAGAAATGAAAGTATGATTGCATGCTTATAAGAAATGACCCAGTAAAATTGTTAAAATCACTGATGGAAGAGAGAAAGAAAAGAAATGCAGTGGCAATATCCTTCAAGCTCCAATACTTAGGCCACCTGATACAAACAGCTGACTTATTAAAAAAGACCCTGATGCTGGGAAAGACTGAAGGCAAGAGAAGGGGATGACAGAGGACGAGATAGTTGTATGGCATCACTGACTCGATGGACATGAGTTTGAGCAAACTTTAGGAGACGGTGGTGGACAGAGAAGCCTGGCATGCTGCAGTACATGCGGCAGCAAAGAGTTGGACACAACTGAGCAACTGAACAATGAACAAGAACAAAGTAATATCCTTCAGTAAGTGAGAAGAAATGTAATCTAGTGAACAAGTGGGAGAGCTGAACTTAGAAAAGAATAAAGATAATTCATCTACAGTTACTGGAGAAAAGGAAAAAGATGTCAGCAGGTGGGTAGATGTTATTGTGAGAGGTTGTGGAATGAAATGTCTCATTAAGTCTACGAAAGGGGTTGGCAAACTATAGTCAACAGTCAGTTCTGGCCTGCTGCCTGTTTTTGTAAATTAAGTTTCACTGGAACACAGCCACATTCATTCATTTACATACTGCCTATGGCTGCTTTGGTGTTACACAACAACTGACAGGTGCAACAGAAACTGTATGGCCCATAAAACCTAAAGTATATGTCACCTAGTCATTTACAGCCAAAGTCAGCCAACCCCGGTATACTAGAATACAACAGCATTTAATGAGAATGACACATTAACCTATACATCATTCCTAATATCTGGAGTAATCAAACATTACTTTAATTTCACTCCTTATCTCTTTTCAAATGTTTTTATAACTAATGCTACATTCATTTTGAACTAGCTTTATCTCTAGGGACGGGGTATGTTTTGCCACCGTACTAAGGCATCTTTCAAAAAGGAGGTATTAAGAAGAAATAAACTAGCTGCACATAAAAACAAAGAACAGCATTTCAGGTTCATTACTTTTTTAATTTCCAAGGCAGATGGATGGATTAGCAACAAGATCTTTTCCATGACAAATAAAGGTACACCCACTTGAATAAACTCATTTTATCTCTTAGCATCACAAAATGGCATCACACTGAAAGAAATACAAGCATTTTACTCAAAGCTCCACTTCAGTAAAAAGAAGCAAAATTTCTGCCTGGCTTTCCAAATACCTCATATATAGGTTTACCTAAAACAGCCAGCCTTATTCGGGTAATAGAGAGTAAAAGGGTTTTGTGTTTAACAATGACAGTTTGGTTAGAGGATGGGTAGAGTCTAGTCGGGAGTTAGTAAGGTAGACAAGAAGTTAATGAGAAATACAGATAGTTTTGGGTTAAGAAAGTGGAAGTTTTTTGAAAGAATCTGACCCGGTCGGGAGTGATTGAAAGATAGTCTTGAGTCTGAATGTTGGGTGTGTTGACACGCAAGTAAATAGGAAAATTCGACAAACACAATACAAAGTGCATGTAGTTAGACCTACGGAATTGACTTGATATTCGTGAGACTTCTGTTTCTGCAGGAGAATATATAATGATTTTTCGATTCATGTCATACCTAATAAGAGTTGTGTACGAACAACTAGATCCATTGGATAATGTATTTTTACACGACATAATCTCTTTCGGGTGGTAGGTGAGTCAGATTATACATATTAGGAGTGGATATGTCCGTCCACGTGTCATACTTGTACATACTACTATGTATTCAATAAATGTTTGTAGGTTGAACAAAGGACTAAATACATGTACGGTGAATGAATGCATGCATGTATGACTAAAGGATAGCTCTTATAAAGTAGAGGAAAAGGGCAAATTGTGGATGGATATGAATGACCAACTTGAAGTTACAGATCTTAAATTCCTAAGGGCCATATATTCACCAGGATGTTTTATGCTACAATCCAATTCAAACTAATTTATATGCAGAATTTTGGCCCCAGGGACTGGAAAGGACATGAAGCTAGCAGATAGAATCAAGAGAAAACCACACGTATCTGATACCATCGTTCCTGAGACTAAAAGTAGTACTCTATTTCCATCCATCTCCCATCTCTATATGGCTTCACTTTCACCTGCTACAGATAGGATTCTCATATAAGTGGGAAAGAAAGTCACTAGCATCCTCCCAGATTAACAATGTTTGAGAAAAGGGATCACCTTTTTCCCAGCATTCATACATCAATTTCAAAGGATTTTGATTGGCTCTGCTTGAGTAACAGGTAATCATTGTTGCAACAAGGATGACTGGGCCAAGGTGTAACATGGACTGATACGGTAAGCCACCAACTATTCATAACAGGGAATAGACGATTCCCAAATGAAGAGATACTGAGCTGATGAAACAAAATAGATGCACACACACACACACACAAACACACACACACATATGTATAAATATACACATCTTCTGCCAGCCATAACCTCCAACAACTAGCAATTAATTAGGAACTGGTGATGACTTTACCATTATTTTGAAACTATTTGACTTTCCAAAGAGCCAGTGTAAGTTTTCAGCTATTAGTACTTCTTGAAATGAGACCTATGTGAAACCCACTTAATTTTCCTAAGCTTCAAGTCATGACCCTGCATTCCAACATTCTGACATCTGTTTCAAGCAATTATATCAATCACGATCTTAAAATTTTAGTCAGATTTTGTTCACAATTTTTAAAAATAATTCAAATCATTTTGGTCAGTCATCATACAGTAGTCTCTTATTCATTATATTTGAAGCTCTCATTGTTCATCATGTTACTTTTTCTGAGTGGTTTGGCTCACACCTAATAAAGAACACTCTTGGCACTCGGTATTTACTTTCTCTACTCAGGAGCAGCACAGTATCCATGTGAATCTCAAATGGTAAGAGATCAAATAAATATCATATAAGAAGAAATGACACAGGTAAAGGAACATAGATGATAACCTGGTATCATTTATACCAGAGTTATAGTTATGGGTATACATCTGGTGAGGGGAACTGTATGATACTGTGATATCCCAGAACCTATTGAATACAAAACAGCAGAGACAGCTGTTTCAACAGATAGATAAGCCATGTTTTTGTACAAGGTACGGTATTTTTCACTGAGTGCAAAACGTTCCTTACATCACCATGGATTTGTTGGCAGGTATTTTTCCTTCTTTTTGTCCACACCAGGATACTCAGATGATTGTTTCCAGGAAACCAGCCTTAACTCTATAGCATCCCTTTTCTGACTCAGAATGTTGATATCATTAATCACAATACAAATATACATTAGATAATCTTTCTTTGGGTGCATAACTTTGCACTTACTAGAACAAAACACAAGTACTCTTCTGACCATTTATGCAGCTTCAAAACATATTCCTACCATATTTATCTCAATCATTCATTATCCAGGAGCCCTGTAATGTCATCTTTACATTTAGAAGGATGATAAGAGTTAAAATCATCTTTAGATTTCTAATGAAATATTAAAACTTGCACTATGAAAAAACCTACTTTTTTTGCTTACATTAACATGAAAACCCATGTGCATATTATACCTAGGCCAAAAACAAAACTATAACTTAGGAAAACTCATATAATTATTCTATTCAGTCTAATATTAAAACATATTAACTTACTACTTAATAGATTGTATACTATAGTACTTCAATCTTCACCATACCTCTTTCTTCAAGGAACAAAAGGCACACAATTTAATGCTTGGACAAAGCCACAATCAGGAACAGTGATCAAAAGAAGAGATGATATCTGGAAATGAAGACCAAAGTTTTAAAACTCTGACTGCAAAAACACAGTAAAATGTTCTTAAGCTTTTGATTCAATTAGGCTTCATAGTCAACATAGGTATATAAATTTTGGGGAAAAAAAATCTCTGCACTTAAATAACCTATCATTGACATTCAGTGATAACATGTCATAAATTTACAAAAGTCACAAAACTCAAAGCTTAGAAGGGAGCTTAAAATCAACCTCATTATCATCATTTATTACACAACAGGGAAAATGTCTTATCCCAACTCACAAAGCGAGAATTAGAATCTGGATCTGATTCCAACCCAGATATCCTACCATGACAATGCTACCTCTTAATTCTCATTTCTAAGGTCCGTGAAAATTGCTCACCATGTGAAGTCAATACCCCACACAGAACTGAAATACTCATAGCCTACACACCTGGGATAAGATAATTAAGAAAATTTTCAACTTTAAGTCTTTTCTTTTGTTTATAGTGTTTCGCCAAAAACTTTTAGTAGCGTAACTAAAGGAAACTGGGAAAGGTTCAAGTCTTTCACCACTAAAAAAAAAAAAAAGTTGTATTAGGTGACCTACAGCACATAATGCTTCAACATGAACAATTACAAACAGAAAAGTCAACAATAAAAGTAAATTAAAAGAGCAAAGTCAGATTGCAGACTTATTCTAAAATATATCCCGTCTGGAATGTTTCAAGATATAAACACTTTGGGGATCACAATACACCATACACCATACTGCTACTGCTACCAGAGAGGATAGGAGAGGATCTGAAGTGTGATGATAAAAATCTCAAGCATTTAAAAGCTCATATATTATCAATGTGCACAGCAGATAGTTACTCTGGCTGCTGTCCTTTTATCCTTCCCTAAAAAGACATAAAACGCTCTGAACTGATATTTATATTTCCTTCCATGGCAACAATAAAGAAAAAGTTGGACGTGCAAAACAGGTTAGATAGCTACATTTTCTCCTTCTCCACACTCTTGTTAATTTTCTAAATCTGGAACTTGTATTTACAAGAATTTTAACAAAAATCAACATGGTCTACTGTGCCTATCGTCCTGGTGAAATGCTAACCCCCTGAAAATGTTAATACAAGGCAATGTCTTGTTGAATTTCAAGAAAATTCCGTTTTGCTGAAAGATAATGAATCCACTTCAACTGTTTTGCAGTTAAACTCTGAAAGACGATAGGGTATTTCACTCAATCAGTTTAAGTGGTTGCTAAATGTTCAACTTGAAGACAAAACTTTAGAATACACTGAAGTCAGATCCCTCCTTGCTTGAAAAATAATTCAATTTTATCAATACACTAAGCCCAAAACATAGACGCTCAAAGTTAAGAAAATTCTCACCCTGATACAGAGTTTGGTGGCATGTTTCATCACTGTGACAACCGTACAAAGTTCAACATTATTTATGTATTCTTTAAACACTGACTTATTTTCCTAGTTTTTTAAGTTTTTATAGCCAAACATACCCAACGAATGTTTTCGCTAATAGCTCACAAACACTAAACGCTCCCAAATTTAAACCTTAAAAAAAAACTGAACCTTAATTTTTGCACTCAGAACCTTAAAGCTACCGTATCTGCTTCATAGGTCTACTTAAGAGTTATAACATTTACCTTATATACAGTCACCTTATATATTTTCAATTACCATAGTCTTCTAAGAAGACTGTCTACTTGACAAGGAGGACCATTATGTTAAGAACAGAGTCAAAATGGACCCTACGAGTAAGAAAGCCAGTTACAAAGAAATCCATCTGCCTCTGGGTGTGGTTGGGGTCTGCACGGAAGAGCGCCCTTGGCCAACTCTGGAGAAGGGAACGCGCGCCAGAGAGGTGAGAATATCTGGAAGAAAAAAAAAAAAGATCTCCAAAGACCACAAACTGAACCCACAATGGGGAGCCGTCGAGTCGGGCTGCCTTGGGCCTGCGAACCTACAGCTCGAAGGGTGCGGTCTGAGGGGTACCCATGCAGTCTCCACCAGTCCCGGAACGCGCCGAGTAAGTGCTTCGAGCGCCGCGCGCCCCGCTCCGTCCCAAACACCGCGCCCGATCCGCCCCTTCCTCCGGGGCTCGGCTACCCCTCGGGCGCGCGGAGGCACACTGAGCCGCGTTCCCGCTCCAGCTCCTGGACTGTGGGAGAGTGCGGAGTTCAAAAAGCCCCGACGTAAAGCAAGCCCAGGCTAAAACGCTGAAGATTAGCTCTGGCAGGCTGCAAGAGCGCCGAGTCAAAGGACTGACTTCTCTAGAAAAACTTTGCGACAAGTTAGGCGGAAGCGCTGAATGGCCGGGACTATTTAATAGACGCTTCCTATCACAAGAGCCGGAGCCCCGAGCGAGTTCGTGGGGGCTTTGCAGCCCCCACGAACTCGCCCTTTGCCCCCTGACTGGTTCTCTACAAGTCCCGGCATGCTAACAGGCCTGAGCGGCCCCGCTCACGCGGAATACCTGTCGTGGTCCCCATTGCCTGCGAGTCCCTGATGGCGGCCATTATGCTTCCATCCGGGTATTGCCGAAAAGCCGATCGGAGCGCTACCGGGAGCGCTTACTGCGGCGGAGGGATCCGCGCCGCACCTGAGTCGAGCGGAAGAGGACGGAGGCCGGCAGGGTCCGCCCCTCACTCTGGTAGACTAGGCCACTGAGCTGGGCTTGCCGCTGACCTTTCTAATTAAGCGCGGTGCTCGGGTGCTGGCTTGCTCCTCCGCTGGCTCACCAAGCGGTGGGGAGAGCCTACTGCCAATGGAGTGAGAGAGACACGTCCACTCTGTGCTCTTCAGAGAAGACACCAGAAACAGGAACTGTGCTCTTGGCAAACCTTTGCTTACTCAGAATGGTCTCAACCTGAGAGTTTAATCATTTCCGGCTTTGCAAATGGCGTCTCCCCCACCCTTTGCTTTTGGCACGCAGGGTGTAGCAGCCATTGCAGCTCATGTCAATGAAGGAAGCTGCTACAAGCAGCTCTGGAAGACACAGTTAACCCCAAACGTGACATATTTAACACAGTATCTGAAAACCAGCGTTCAACAAGGAAGCCTCTCATCCCCATCAAAGGAATCCTTCCCTCACATAGGGCTGGACAAAGAAGTCAATATGATTAGGTTTACCCCAGGGGCCAGTACAGCTCTTCAGTCCTTTAGTGGATTTCTGAAATTAAGCCTATTAATTGACCTCACTTTTTTACATAAATTACTTTCCTCGGGAGGGGGTGGAGGTTTTTATGGCGGAAACTGCCTTTTTAAAAGTGATAATAATAACCCGACTGGAGCGGAGGGATATGCCTAAATAGTAAAAGTGATACGAGGATAGAATTTTTGCTTCCTATTTTTTATGTTCCATACATTATTAGGAAGTACATTTGCTGTTTATGACTGGAAAAAAAAACTTTTAAAATGTTTATTGTAAACATTTTTCATCCTCTTAGAGTATGCTTTTGAAAACATCGACATGTAACCATAGCACAAGACTGTCTCCATCCTTTAATAAAAATGTATTCTATGGAATCCTCCCTTTGCCTTTAAGGACTTTTGTTATCATTCTCTACTAGTCTACATGATTCCTCCTGGAAAAAGCAAATGAGTGGTAGTACACATTCGGTGTGTTTATATATCTTCTACCGGTATGCCTGTATAAAACACAAACAGAAATCTTCCATAGATACAGAAAGGAATGCCAATATGGAATGAAGAACATGTTAGCTCTTCAGTCCTTTAGTGGATTTCTGAAATTAAGCCTATTAATTGACCTCACTTTTTTACATAAATTACTTTCCTCGGGAGGGGGTGGAGGTTTTTATGGCGGAAACTGCCTTTTTAAAAGTGATAATAATAACCCGACTGGAGCGGAGGGATATGCCTAAATAGTAAAAGTGATACGAGGATAGAATTTTTGCTTCCTATTTTTTATGTTCCATACATTATTAGGAAGTACATTTGCTGTTTATGACTGGAAAAAAAAACTTTTAAAATGTTTATTGTAAACATTTTTCATCCTCTTAGAGTATGCTTTTGAAAACATCGACATGTAACCATAGCACAAGACTGTCTCCATCCTTTAATAAAAATGTATTCTATGGAATCCTCCCTTTGCCTTTAAGGACTTTTGTTATCATTCTCTACTAGTCTACATGATTCCTCCTGGAAAAAGCAAATGAGTGGTAGTACACATTCGGTGTGTTTATATATCTTCTACCGGTATGCCTGTATAAAACACAAACAGAAATCTTCCATAGATACAGAAAGGAATGCCAATATGGAATGAAGAACATGTTCACAACATGGATTTTATTTTGCATTAAACATCGTTCTCCTCTCACCCATCTTCATTTTCATACAGGTCAGACGTGCACACATCCCAGAGGAATGAGAAGCTAGGGTTTTTCTAATAGCAAAAAAAGATGATAATTGGGAAGATGAAGTTATTTTGTGTTTCGATGTAATTTTTTGCTTTTTGTTTTTCACATTAAAAAGTTCACCCCTCTATCTGAATCACACAACCACCATCCACTCTTGCCCTCTTTTTAGGACGTTAAAGTTAGCACACAAAAAGGGAAGGAAACAGAAAGGGAGGGAAGACGATGGTTAAGAGAGTGAGACAGAATATAGAGAATATTGAAACAGCTTAAAAAAGGATTCTGGAATATTTTGTACCTCACGAAGATAGTTAATATATAGTGGAAATTACATTTCACTCTAGCGATTTCACTCTAGGGATGGCAAGATTATATATGCACTTACAAAAACATAAGCACACTTCTAGTAATTGATAAGCATTATACAAATAACTACAACATTCATAATTAAAGAAATAAATGGTATTAATTTAAAGAGAAAAATGCTCTTTAAAATGACTGTCTCCCTTTTTGCTGATCTCTCAATTCAAGTCCAAACTCCTACCTACAAAAATCTAGTGCAACCAGAATTGGAAAAATAGAGATACCAAGAGCCTGGGTGATCTAGCTTAAAGTGCTCATGTTTCTTGGTTAAAAAATTATAGGTTGATTACTCTCTTCAATTATCAAACAAGTGTTAGTTGAACATGAGCTTCAAGTATTATCCTTCCCAAATGTCCTCTGTAAAGTTTGTTACTTAATATTTATTCAGCAGATATTTCCTTGAACACTTACTATGTGCCAGAAACTGTACTAATGATAAGACATGACCCCTCCTGGAGTCATTTGTGTTCCTTTTCTCCCCTTAGTGGGATATGCTCTCAGATTTCTTGAAGTTAGCTGGTAACCCTACCCACCCAGCTTCAGAAGGGTGCCAACTACAGAAGATCATGTAACTAATTTCTGTGACCTCCTGGCAGTTTCATTAAGGTCTGTGAATGACACCCTATTTAATAACCTCAAACAGTTGTAAAGAGTTTAAGCTGCCGCTTCCTAAAATCAGAAGGATTCTAGAGATTACTAACCAAACTCCTTCATTTGACAGATGAGCAAACGAAGGCTCAGAGAGGTTAGGTAATTTACTCAAAGTCACACAGCAATCTGGTGGCATGCTCTGCCCAATGATCCAGACAAGTGCTCTTTATACTAGTGCACATTGCCTCTTACTCTTGTATAGATGAGGGCCCTAAAAGGAAGCCAAGATTTTAGCAAGGATGAATGTGGAAGACCCTCACTCTGCTGCTGCTGCTGCTGCTGCTAAGTTACTTCAGTCGTGTCTGACTCTGTGTGATCCCATAGACGGCAGCCCACCAGGCTCCCCCGTCCCTGGGATTCTCCAGGCAAAAACACTGGAGTGGTTGCCATTTCCTTCTCCAATGCATGAAAGTGAAAAGTGAAAGTGACGCCGCTCAGTTGTATCCGACTCTTAGCGACCCATGGACTTCAGCCTACCCGGCTCCTCCATCCATGGGATTTTCCAGGCAAGAGTACTGGAGTGGGGTGCCATTGCTTTCTCCGAGCCTCACTCTAAAATCACCCAATTTGGTGAGTTCAAGGGACAGGATGAAGAAGAATGGGAAGCATTTAGAGATATATACACAGAAAGAGGGGAGAAGGGACAAAAGGGAGGATTGAGATTACTCATTCAAAAGCACATCAGAACACCAAAGCACCATACAAAATAATTTGAATAAAACTTGACTTTTGTTCTTTTTGGAGGGGACAGAATGGAGCCCTTATCAATCTTTGGGACACTGGTGCAACCAGTTTTGATGGCTTCAAGGTTCTTTACAGCCAAGTGCACTGTCTGCAAACCCACAGATTAAATTTAGTTTACCTGTATAAATAAAGTTTTATTGGAATGTTAAAAAAAAAAAAAGAAAAAGACATGACCTCTCATGGAGTAACAAGTAGGAAGGGAGAATCTTGAATATCTAAAAGATTCCATGATTAAACAGAGCAAAGACAAATGTAGGACTTCAGACACTATCACAGGGGATGAGAAAGATTTTGCTGGAGTAGGCATCCCTGCCAGTTTCCTTGCAACTCAGACTTCCTAGATGACCAACATTTTGGATATGCTGCTATTTTTATTAAGTTTTTATTAAAGATATTAAAGTCCCTCTTTCTTAGTTTCAGTGGATAGAATATTTAACTGTGAAGAAAAGTTAAACTATATAAACTATATTGGCCTTACATAAATATTTTAGGGCATCTTTCCCTGTCCCCAATTATATAAAATTCTAAGAACCTCTGTATCCTGAGGGCAATAGAACAGAGGGTACAGATAACTAAAGGCCTTAGAAAAACTGAAAGAGGGAACTAAAAGGTAGCTAATTATATTTCTTTTAAGAACAAACCTGGTACATATATATGTTATAAATACTCCTCTGTATACTCTTTTATATGAATAGTACATTTCACTATTTAAAATTTTAAAAGAAAAAAAGTATAGGGTTTTCCTTTTTTCTTTTTGTTGTTGTTGGAGATTCAATACTATCTGAATTAGTTTGATGTTTTTTGGAAAGCTTAAAAAAAAAATTATTTGGCTGCATCAGATCTTAGCTGCAGCATGCAGACTTATGTGGAATCTTTCCACACCAGAGATTGAACCTATGTCCCCTGCATGTTACCACCGAGCCACCAGGGGAGTTCTGGGAAGTTGTTTTTTTTTTTTTTTTAATAGGATCAACCTAATTTCTGTGAGACCAGTGACACTGCACCATGTTAATACCACTAAATTACACATAAGAACTTGTAGGAGTAGATTATCATGGCTCATTATTCTACAATTTCCAAGTTAAATCAACCTGAAAATTTCTCTAAATACTCCCTTCAAAAACATAAAATACAAGGAGAGGTTTATTGGATTCAAGCAAAAAGACAAAACACACTTAAGATATGTTTGAGACAACTGGAAATTTGAAGCTGAGAGTATTTGATATTAAGAACTATCTTGTTAATTTTTTTAGGCGTAATATATATACTGTTATGTTTTAAAAGTTTATCATGCTGAAATATTTATAGATGAAACTGATAATGTGTCGAAGGTTTACTTCAAAATAAAGAGGTAGAGGTACACGCGAGGGTATGGATGAGATAAGATTGGCCTTGAGTTGATAACTGTTCACCCTGGAAGATGGGCATAGAACAAACCATTATAAAATTCTGTCTGCTTTTTGAATATGCATTACATTTTTATATTTTCCATAGTAAAATATTTTTTAAGTAGGCAAAAAGGGAAAGAAGAAAAGCTGAAGGAGAGTTTAGAAGCAAGACACTTTTAATTTCGTTGATTTCCCAACAGTAGAAGAAACCTGGAGGGAAGACTAGACCACAGAAAAAAAGGGAGATATTATTCTCAGAGTCAGTTTTCCATTTACTGAATTAATCAGCTGAGAGTGAGAAATATCTACATAGATCATAGGTCTTCACTTTAATTGATCCTATCCCCAACATGGCCAATGATACTCAAAAATAAGTAACGAGAGAAATGCAAAAGGAACTGGTCCTTAGGACAAAGGGTGGAGATCCAATGGACTTAAATGAAAGAATGCCCATATGTATATGGAAATTACACCATTGCCTTTTCTCTCCTCTAGTGAAGTTGCTCAGTCATGTCTGACTCTTTGCAGCTCCATGGACTGTGGCCTACCAGGCTCCTCCGTACATGGGATTTTCCAGGCAATAGTACTGGAGTGGAGTGCCATTTCCTTCTCCAGGGCATCTTCCCTACCCAGGGATTGAAAGAAATGGAAAAATTCAAGAAAAATGCTCACCGAGATTGACGTTTAGGTTCTTTCAATGAAGCCAACTAATCAATAAGCAATCCAATCAATGTTCAAGTGCCTTGCCTTTAAATATAAAAACTTTAGGGAGCCAAGGATAGTAAGAAATTTAAGAAAAAGCTCCCAAAATATAGATTTTTTTTAAAGAAATATTTTTTGGTAAAAAAAAAAAAACAAAAAACAGAAAAAGTAACAGAAGGGAGACAATGTAGCCGGCAGAAGAAAGCAAAACAAAATAAAATCACTATTTTATACTCAGATATATAAGAAAAGATAGTGAAAGAAGAGCAGAAATACTATAAAAGAGGAATATCCCAAGGCCAAGAAGGCACTCTTGAAAATTAAAAGAATGCTCTTAAATATTTAATAAATAGTTTGAAGATAAAATTGTACAAACTATCCCCCAACAGAAAAAAATTTAGAATTAAAAAATGAAAAATATTAAAAATTAAAATCTAACATCCAATTAATAGGAATTCCAGAAAATGAGAAAAGAGAAATGAGAAGAAATCACTATATAAAAAGTATAGGAAAATTTTCCAGAGTTGAAGGGCATGAATTTACACTGAAATTATTCATTGAATGCTCACCCAAATGACTATACCAAGATAAATCATGGTGAAATTCAGAAAATCAGGGTATAAAAAGCCTACAATCTTTCAAAGAGAAAAAGTTGGTTACATACAAAATATTGGAAATAAAAATAGAATCAGATTCCTCAATGATAACACAAATGGCTAAATAAAAGTGAAGTAATACCTTCAAATTCTAAATACCTTTCAATTTTTTTCCAACATAGGGTTCTACAACCAAACTATCAATTAAGCATATGAGTAGAATCAATACATTTTCAGAACATGTACTCTTTCCCAAAAAGGTAATGATTCACTAAAATGAGGGAGTAATCCAAAAAAGAGTAAGACATGGAAACCAGGACATAGTGGATGTAAATTAGGAGAAAGAAGAAAATCCTAAATAATAATAATACAAGAAAGTCCCAGGGAGAAAACAAAATCTTCCAGTGGCTCTATGCAGGAATTGTGATAGTCTCAATTTACTCTGTAACCAAAGGCTTGTAATCTGTAATAGAAAATCTTGTTCCATTCCATAGGGATAGGATTGGCTGAAAAACACAGCTTCAGAATAACTAGGCAGGAAAATGTAAGCAAAGAGCAAGAGAGAGAGAGAACAAACAAAAGATAACCTTCTCACTAAATTAAATTCCAAACTTCATCTAAATGCTATAAAAGTAGCCTATAAGACTAAACTTCAGTACATAAATTCACTCTGGAAGAAAATGAACTGCCTCACACACAAAAATTAATGAAGGAATGATGTTACTAAGAACAGGCAAAGAATTATGAAGCAGAAAGAAATGAAACACAAACAAGTTGATATTTTAAAAGAATCATTTTAAAATACAATTAGAAAATCCTGGAATAGCCATTGAAATAACAAAATACAGACAGGATAAGGTCTTGGAGAAGGCAATGGCACCCCACTCAGTACACTTGCCTGGAAAATCCCATGGATGGAGGAGCCTGGTTGGCTGCAGTCCATGGATTCACTAAGAGTCGGACACAACTGAGCAACTTCACTTTCACTTTTCACTTTCATGCATTGGAGAAGGAAATAGCAACCCACTCCAGTGTTCTTGTCTGGAGAATCCCAGGGACGGGGGAGCCTGGTGGGCTGCTGTCTATGGGGTCACACAGAGTCGGACACGACTGAAGCGACTTAGCAGCAGCACCAGCAAGGTCTACAGTGGCTACAACAGAAAAGAGAATAAATGTGAAGATAGCTTGGGGGAATTTTATCAAAATGCAGCAAATATGCTTTTCTAGTTGCTCAGTCTTGTCTGATTCTTTGCAACCCCAAGAACTGTAGCCCACCAGGCTCCTCTGTCCATGGGGATTCTCCAAGCAAGAATACTGGATTGGGTTGCCATGCCCTCCTCCAGTGGGGAAGGCAATGGCACCCCACCCCAGTACTCTTGCCTGGAAAATCCAATGGATGGAGTAGCCTGGTGGGCTGCCGTCCATGGGGTCGCTAACAGTCGGACAGACTGAACGACTTAACCTTCATTTTTCTCTTTCATGCATTGGAGAAGGAAATGGCAACCCACTCCAGTATTCTTGCCTGGAGAATCCCAGGGATGAGGGAGCCTGGTGGGCTGCCGTCTATGGGGTCACACAGAGTAGAACACGACTGAAGTGACTTAGCAGCAAAGTCCATGGGGTCGCTAACAGTCGGACAGACTGAACGACTTAACTTTCACTTTTCTCTTTCATGCATTGGAGAAGGAAATGGCAACCCACTCCAGTATTCTTGCCTGGAGAATCCCAGGGATGAGGGAGCCTGGTGGGCTGCCGTCTATGGGGTCACACAGAGTAGAACACGACTGAAGTGACTTAGCAGCAGCAGCAGCAGCCCTCCTCCAGGGGATCTTCCCAACCCAGGAATCAAACCAGAGTCTCCTGCATTGCAGGTGGATTCTTTACCAGAGGAGCTACCAGGGAAGTCCCTCATCATGCACAACTCACTTATTTCAGCAGTTTTCCATTTTTCATACCTTCTTTTACCAAAAACACTTCCCTTAAAAGTTTTTCCCACATTGTGTTCCTTTTTTTATTAACAAATTTGCAATTGATAGAATAGTTTTATTTGACCTCCAGTAAATCTAGGTACAACAGAAGTATTTTACCTATTGATGGTTCTAAAGACATGTCTATATTACCAGGTAATAATTCAATGTTGAACACTTTCCAATTCACGTGAACTTGAAATTCATTTAGTTTAATTTGTAATTGTTTGATTTGTAAGCACTTACTTTTCTTTAAGCCAATTAAATAGAGCACATTTACTAATTAATCTCAATAATATTATCCAGAGACAAAGACACACACTAAGACACACACATATCCAGACAGCCTCAATGCAAGATTTAACTTCATTATCTAAACTTAGTCATGAAGCAGATATTACAATATAAAATTCACCAGTTTATAAATAACAGTTAGAATAAATAAAATGTTTAAAAGCTTCTTCCCATTTTCCCCTTAGTCTCAGGAATTAGAGATGGTCTAGATCAGTATTTCTGAGAGCCCTGGTCTCAAGGTACAGGGAGAGAAAATCAAGCTCTAACAAATGGCAGCAGGTCTAAACAAAATGGCAGCCACACAAAGCAAAATGGCCATCACAAA